>CM062274.1:8494326-8679326 GCA_031216635.1 Dissostichus eleginoides
TGGTATGTTATTTGTTATGGCCATGATTTTATGATTATTGAAATGTATACAGTTTTTTCATATAGGTGTTCCCATAGATCTAGTCTCTTTATTTTCCCTCAAAATGCACCAGATTGATGCATTTAACTCCAAAATTAAAATTAAAATCTTACCGGGGAGCATGCCCCCGGATCCCCTAGAGGATTTGGGGTCCACCCCACTTAAAATCACATGGATATGTTCCTAAATACATTAACCATTGTTTTAAAATAGTAACATGTCCAGATGTTTATTTGTGGGTAGTAGATTTAAACTATAGGGCTATCACTATGGGCCCTGCCTGTACCTGTTCGCTCTGCCATCGCGTGAAGGCTCTGCTAACAAGCGACCAACAGAAAGGTTAATGTTAATGTTGTTGCACGTCACAAAGACACGTCACTCTCATCCCCACCCCGCTACCAACCAGTGGCGAACCGTGTCTATCACAACTGGACCTTCTGTAGACACACACACCCCCCCCCCCCCCCGGCGTTATAATGTCCGTCTTTTCACTGAATTGTCGTCTTGAAAAGGGTACTCACAACAATTCCGCAACAACTTCCTCTTCACCTGTTGCACTTGTCATTTCAACGTTAAAAACAATAAAACGGCATGAATTGCTTCGTCGCATTAATCTAGATCCTCTGTCTCGAGCCAGTTAACTAGCGGGCCTTCTAGAGTACCCTGGAACCGAGGGAAACTCTGAAAGAATACGCCCATCGGCTACAAATCAATATATGATTGGTTGATCAAACTGTCAGTCCAAACGTACGCTCTCATTCAGTGCAACGGCCAGGGCATTCTATCAAGGATATAGAATACCTTGGTTGAAGGATATTCTACCCAGAGACCCAGAACAAGATCTGATTGGTTGCTTTCTTTTCTAACACAAAACCACTGAAATGCGTAGCAGTGTTTCCCACACATAGACTTTACTTGGGCGGGCCGCCCAGGTATATTAACGGCCGCCCAAGTATATTTCGCGACCCATTTCGTTTTTGTTTTTTTTTTCCGTTTTTTTTAAAATAATAATTTTTTTTTTTTTATAATTTTTTTTTTTTTTTTTTTTATTCGTCCGCGACCACGACGCCATCTGCGATCGATTAACTTGTGGACAATGATCCCTCGCTCTACGCCTCCTGTACCCAGTCCCGGACTGGCCATCGGGAGGACCGGGGGGTTTCCCGATGGCCTGGCCTGTTAAGTGGCCTGCCTCACACAGGGTGACTGGCTGTCTACATGATGTGGCCTGCTGACATGGCCACTGTCATACAGATCATAAATCAAAGCCCTTGATTGGTCTCTGTGTGTCATTCAAGCTCGGGATAACCTCAGCTCAGGTGAGGTTAAGGACTCTCTTAGTGTTTAGATAGTTAACCTAGTCTAACCCCTAGATTCCACCGGGAGCGTCTGCGCTGCTCTACGGCTACGCCACGCCACGCTGCGACCTCCTCCTGCGTCATAACCCACCAGGCGCGTTTCAAAACGTTGCGGAAGCGGAGCGTCGTGTGTGCAGGCTCGCAGTTGTTGTTGATTTGGGCATATTTCCTGGACATTTATTTGGGGGATGGGCCTGGGCCGGATGAACGTTCCACTTCCTGCCTGCGCTACGGCTGCGCCGCGCTGCGTCAAAAATAGGATTCATCCTATATTTTAGAAATTCCTTGCGCCGAGGCGCTTCTGGGACGCTTCAAGCCGCGGCGCAGCGTGGCGCAGCGTGGCGCAGCGTGGCGCAGCGTGGCGCAGCGTGGCGCAGCGGGTCTGGTGGAATAGCACCCATTGACTAGAGTGGCCGCGATCGCTAAAAACGCCGCAGCGTGGCGTGGCGTAGCCGTAACGCAGCGCAGACGCTCCCGGTGGAATCTAGGGGTAAGTTCTCAGTGGTTAGTCTAAGTTCTCAGTGGGTCTCAAACGGTTTGGTCACCATTTATGTAAACACATATTTCCATTTGAGGGGGTAGTGATTAGTGAAATATGCATGAATACAAAATAAAAAAGTTAACTAGGTGAAAAAAGGTCAGATACACTTTTAAAACTTGTTGAGAGCTAAAACTAGTCTTTGCTGCTGCCTCAAAGAGGAGCAGGAGGGAGAGGAGGGAGAGGCTGATTCAGGATCCCAGACACACTCACAACTATAAATGAACCAAAAATAAATAAATAAACATGTTTCAGTGTTTTTTCATATTGGATATGTTACTGGTTATGGCCATGATTTTATGATTATTGAAATGTATACAGTTCTGTTTCATATAGGTGTTCCCATAGATCTAGTCTCTTTATTTTCCCCTCAAAGTGCACCAGATTGATGCATTTAACTCCAAACTTTAAAAAAAATCTTACCGGGGGAGCATGCCCCCGGACCCCCCTAGAGGATTTGAGGTCCACCCCCACCTCACCTCACATGGATAGGTTCCTAAATACATTTACCATTTTTTTTTAAATAGTAACCCATGTCCATATGTTCATTTGTGGGTTGTAGATTTGAACTATAGGGCTATCACTATGGGCCCTGCCTGTACCTGTTCGCTCTGCCATCGCGTGAAGTGTCTGCTAACAAGCGACCAACAGAAAGGTTAACGTTAATGGTTAATGTTGTTGCCCCCCCCCCCCCCCCGCTACCAACACCCCCCCAAGTATATTTCAGATCTGTTGGAAACAAACAAATTAACTGTAAATGACCTTTAATATGTTTAACCTTTTGTAGAGGTGGTTATATTTGTGTGCCGATGTTTTCCTGTGGTAAAGTTTTAGTATGAAGGGACTTTTGCCGGAAGTGAATCGAAAACGGAGGAGTGTAAACACGTGTAATGACGGAGAAATTAACATCAAATAATTAGTTACGTTGGGTTTTTAGCACCTGGCTGATAGGGGCACAAGGTTTGTTATTACTTTAATTAATATGTGTATTGATATTATGTGGTGTTATTTCGTAGTTTTGCAGAGTTTTGAGTCCATGCTTTTGAATTAGCAAAACTGCTATATTAGCCTACATGTGTTCTGCTCTGTTAGTTAGGGGGCAGTAGTGAGCTATAATTGCATTATTTAGTTTGTATTAGAAATGTAACGTTTATAAATGCAAGGAATGGAGATGTTTTATCTGTGAGATGGTGGCTAATTATTGTGTTTTCTTTCTTTTCATAGCTCTTACGTTGGTACGTTGATACTTAATGTATACATGCAAGGGTGTACAATAAAAGGATACCATCAGTTCGAGAGTATGACCATTATTCAGCTGGGGACGCTACATTAACGTAACACTGTAATATTACAGATCAACAACACAGATACGATTCTCATTTATTCATTTTATATACATTTTATTACATTTTATTTATATAATTAAATCGATTTTTTGTTTGTTTTATCTGAGTGTTCCAGGGTATTCTCTGAATACCTTGAAGGCCCTGACGGTTCGCCACTGCTACCAACACCCCCCCAAGTATATTTCAGATCTGTTGGAAACACTGAGGAAGTTAACTCACCAGACAGACACACACTCCTATTGATTTACTATGTAAACTATTGAAGATTTTGAATAAACAGGTTCTTCTTTTACCTTTCTTTCTTGGGCCCGAGTGTGTATCTGCCGGTTACGTCGAAGCTCCCTTGAAAACTGCAGCTGCTCTCCTGGTCACGTCACGACGAGGTCACCAATTGAAGATGCATTCTTTGGTTCGCAGCCAGGAGAAAGTTAAAAAGGAGACCAATGGAGTCTCTGAAAGTTCAAATTAGTAATTTAATAAAGTATCGTTGTATTGGATCAAACAGACAAGTCAACACAGCGCCGTGTACAGAAAGAGAGAGAACGAGTTTCCCCGTGCCGCGGGTGTATATCTGATTTCTGCCTCCTCTCATTGTCTGCTTCGACGATGGGCGATTCTTCCTCCCGGTTTCGTTCCTATGGATTGATATTGCATCAAATAAGGGGATTTAGACGTTGTGTGTTTGTTTTATAACCCCACAAGCCTTTTCTCCTCATATTCTCATTCATGACTTTTTATTTAATACATTCTAACGGCTGAAAACAAAGATAACGTAAAACCGGAAGTGACGTCATGTAAACAACCAGGTTTTCCTTCAAAATAAAGCTTTTCAAAAATAAAACGGTGCATTCATTTAATATTCACCTATCATATTGATTTTAATTTCTTACACTTCACATACACACAGGTGCAAAGCGTACATTGAGAGCTGATGCGCGTGCGCGGAAGTTGTGTGTGAAGTCTGAGAGCGTGTAGCTCCCGTAGCAAACTCCCGTAGCAAACTCCCGTAGCAAACTTTTTGAGAAATCAGGTTATGATCAGATGAGCAAGTTGTTCACTCAAAGTTTATAGCGAAATACGATGAGGGGAATGTAATGCCACCGAAGAAACCAAACAAAAAGGCTAAAGTGCCATTGAATGAGAGCAGCGGTCTTTCGGGAGGGAGTGACACACAAGCAGCAGAGGAGAACGCCATGGAAAGCGGGACCTCGCAGGTGAACAACTCGGAGCTGTCGGTACTAATACGCTCCATAATAAGAGAGGAGATAGGGGCCGCTTTTGAGAAATTCCAGCCGCAGCTTGATGCTTTAAAGGGAGAACTTGACTCATGTTGTCAGAAGCTCGGTGATATGGAGGAGGGGATGACCGACATGGATTGTAGGGTTGCTATACTCGAAACCGCAAATGGCAATCTAATGAAGGAAAACAAAGAGTTCAAAGACAAAATAGAGAGGATGGAGATTCAAAGCAGAAAGTTTAATCTACGTGTGATTGGACTGAAAACGGACATTGAGAAGAGCGATCCCATTGCCTTTGTGACAAACTTTTTAAAGGAGGTGTTCGGAAGTGAGCTCTCATGTGAACCGGCAATCGAGATTGCATACAGGATTGGGCAGGGGACTGATTTGAGACCCAGACCTATGATTGTAACTATGCAGAGATAATAAGCTAAGGAAGCTATCCTGAAGCTGGCAAGAAGCAAGGGAGAGATTATTTTCCGTGACATGCGAGTGAAGATATTTCCTGATATTACTCCGGATATTACCAGGAAGAGAGCCCTATTCAATGATGTCAGGATGAAGCTGCGCAAGGCTGAGGTGAGGCATGGACTAATGTTCCCCGCAACGCTCATCGTAACCTTCAATGGACAAACCAAACTTTATCGGGACTGTAGTGAAGCTGAGCATTTCTATAAAACAGTGATAAGCCCGGTTTCAGTTCAAACCAGAAATTAAGGTGGGAAATGACTGATGGACATGACCTGATAGATGGTATGATTATACATATAGGAGAAGAAATTAATTGTATTAGGAAAATGGGAATTGTTGCAGGTTTGGTGATTTCCACAATTGTTTTATTTTCTTGTAGGCCAATATTCACTGGTCTATGAGTTATCTACTCATTTATTTGAAGTTATTTACTTCATCATCTGCGAGTATGAATTTATGTTTATTAGATTTTGAATAGAGACCAATTTCAACTGGTCTCTATTGTTGTTCATTCCTCCTAAAATGTAATTTTGATGTATTGATTAGATCTAGTGTTGCGAGACATTACCATGAATCTATTTCATACTAGTGTTGCGAGACATTACCATGAATCTATTTCATACTATTATTTTAAAATGTTTGGGAGCTACCGGGAGGCTCGTCTAATTGAGAGAGTGAGTATGCACATTTATAGCAATCTATGTGCAGATAAATGTTGGGTTATGTATGTGATGGTGTGTGTGGTTGAAATTGTGTTATATGTATGTTTTAGTTCAGCTCTCAATTTGATAGAAAGTGAAAAAGAGATAACATTTCAATTGCCATCCTAATGTTGAATAAGTTACCAAGTAAAGGGTTTAAATTGGCTCATATAAATATATGTAGTCTAAGAAATAAAGTGTCAGAGATAGAGGAAATATTATCATGTGGTATTCATTTGTTAGCAATATCTGAAACTCACTTAGATGACACCTTTAATGACGCTGCTGTGGACATTAAAGTAACCTGTATATCCTATATAACCTGTTCCAATAATTATAACCTGTTTTAATAATTATAACTTTGTCTGTGTAAAATGTATACTTATGAAACTAGACCAAGTGTTCTTATTTTGTTTTGTTTGATGTGGTCAATTGTGTGTGCGTTGACTTAGGAATCTAGAGGATCCAGTCGCCCCCCCCCGGGTTTTTAATGGGCCGGATAGGAGCATGGGGGGGGTTGTAGGAGAAAGGTAATAAAACTGACACCATTGAGTCTATGCAGAGATTGTACTGAGAGAAAGATTGGGATGCGGAGTGGTACGGCCAGGTGCTGAGGATAAACGAAGATAAGGATTGGTACCTCACCCCCGTGCGACCCAGAATTGTTTATTTTATGGCTGCCATAAAAGATGACCTGGGACTGATCGGCGGCGCAGGAGATCCAAAGTTCCCACACTTATGGCTGACTCACTCTGATTCGCTGTTTAGACCTCGTCGATGGCTGACTCACTCTGATTCACTGCCTAGGGCTCGCCCAGGAGTGAGTCCACCAATGGATGAACACCTAGGGAGGAGCAACCGACACAACTCCTCCCACACAACTCCTCTCCGTTTGTGGGCATAAATATTATGAATTCTGTACGCTCGGGGCCTTTTTTCTGTCTGACTGTCTGATACGTACATCGCACGGTAGTAAGAGCCAAGGCCCGAAGTACTTTGTTATATTGTACTGTTGTTTTTACCATTAAATCAGCTTATTGTTAAACCTCATATCTCTGCGTCTGAGCCGTTCCTTTTTACAGCAGACCACTCATCAAACGAACGGCGCGGAGGGGGCTCGAACCTTCAACCACTGAAGGCTGCTTCACCCCAACAACATTGATGGATATAGAATATTTAGAAAGGACAGGAATGCATATGGAGGTGGGGTGGCAGTATACATTCAAAAGCAAATACCAGCTAAAGTGAGATATGATTTGATGTCTGCTGATATTGAAGTACTTTGGTTGCAAATTAATTTACCTCACTTGAAACCTTTGTTGATAGGATGTTGTTACAGACCTCCAAATGCAAACTTAATTTATTTAGACAAATTATGTGAAATGTTAGATAAAGTTTGTGATCTTGACAGAGAGATTTATTTCATCGGAGATTTAAATATTGACTGGAATATGTTGCACTGTGCCCTTAAAAACAAGCTGCAGACAATAACTAATACATCTAACTTGGTACAAATGGTGACTAAACCTACTAGGATATGCATAAAGAAAGAAGGGTCAAAAAGTGCAACTTGTATTGATCATATATTTACACATTTTAGCCATGTATGTTCTCAGGCAATATCAATTCCAGTAGGGTGTACTGATCATAATTTAATAATTATCGTGAGAAAGACAAAGGTGCCAAAAGCAGGACCAAAAGTAATTGTGAGGAGATCAATTAAATATTTTTGTGAAGTTATTTATACAGGATGTTCAAAAGATATGTTGGAATCATGTTTTTGAGAAAGTCGACCCAGATGATGCTCTTGATGCCTTTAATTTGTTATTTATGCAGGTGATTGATAAACATGCACCACTTAGAAAGCAGACAGTAAGGAACTTTAGAGCACCCTGGTTAGATGAGGAATTAAGGGATCTAATGAAACAAAGAGATGATGCAAAAAATGTAGCTCTCTCATCAAGTTATGAGTCAGTTATAGAAGGTTAAGGAATTATGTTACAGCATTAAATAAAAAGAAAAAACAATTGTATAATGGAAATAAAATTAAAGAGATAAAGGATGACAAGAAAAAACTGTGGAGTTTAGTAAATGGCATGCTGGGCCGTAAGCCGAAATCCACCTCAACATATCTTGAGGTGGAAGGGACATTTTTGACAAAACCGGTACAAATTGCTAATTATCTGAATGATTATTTTCTTGATAAAGTAAAACATTTGAGGAGAAATGTGAATCAAACTATAAATAGTAACTCCACATTTCTAATAAATGATTTAATTATGAAAAATAAGAAGTGTACATTTAAAAAAGAAAAAGTGACAATTACAGATGTTGAATGTCTACTAGGTAAATGTAATGATAAACCACCAGGAGTGGATAATTTAGTTGGTACGTTTCTTAGATATGTTGCTAATTTTGTTGCAAAGCCTATCTTTCATAAATTTGAGTATTGATAAATGTATTTGCCCACAGGCATGGAAAATAGCAAAAATGATTCCCCTTGCAAAAAATCCAGCTGGACCATTTTCTGGTACAAATAGCCGCCCAATAAGTTTATTACCAGCGTTAGCAAAGATAATGGAGAGAATAATTTTCAATCAAATACAAAAATACTTTGAAGGTAAAAAACTTAACACTGTGTATCAACATGCTTACAGACCTGGCCATTCGACATGTTGCGCTTTAACACAAATCACAGATGACTGGTAGGGCGAACAAGATAATAGGAAGTTAGTGGGTGCAGTACTACTTCATTTTATTTCTGCTTTTGATGTCATTGACCATTCTTTGTTGTTACATAAGCTGGAACAATATGGTTTTAATTTTGAAACGCTGAGGTGGTTAGAAAGTTACCTGACAAATCGAAGTCAAACTGTTTTTTTAATGGAGGTCTCTCAAAGATGAAGACAGTCACTTGTTGAGTACCTCAGGGTAGTTGTTTGGGACCACTTTTATTTTCAATTTTTACAAATGACCTACCATTAGTGTTAGAAAAAGCTAAAATTGTAATGTATGCAGATGACTCAACAATATATTATGCAGCATCAACTACAAAAGAGTTGACAAATGTTATGAATAAAGATCTACTACTGATATCAGAGTGGGTCATAAATAATAAGTTGATACTTAATGCGGGAAAAACTAAATCTTTATTAATAGGATCAAATCATCAGTTAAAAGGAGAACCAAAATTGCAACTACATTTAAACCATATTCAAATTGAACAGGTCAAGGAGACAAAATTGCTACATATAACCCTGGATCATAAATTATCTTGGTCTAAACAAATTGATAATGTTGTATGTAAAATGGGAAGGGGTGTGTCACTTGTAAAAAGAATTGTAAAATATTTGCCCATGGATGTCAGTAGACAAGTTTTGGATGCTTTGGTTCTGTCGCAGCTTGATTATTGTTTGGTTATATGGTCTAGTGCTGCTGAAAAAGATTTAAACAAACTACAAGTAGCACAAAATAAGGCAGCACGATGTGCACTGCAATGCTCCTACAGAACCAGAGTCACTGAAATGCTGGAGACACTGAAATGGTTAACTGTCAGACAGAGGTCAACTTATATTTTGTTAAATTTTGTCAGAAATATTACAGTGACTCACTCACCAGATATATTATCACAAAGGTTTATAGCGCAATATGCACAACATAACTATCAAACACGACATACAATAGAAGGAAGGTTTGTATTACCCAAATCTAAATCAAATATGGGACAGAAAACAGTCATGTGCAGAGCCATGGTCAGCTGGAACTCTTTACCGGTCCACATCATTCAGGAACATTCTCAAGTACATTTCAAAAGGTTGCTAAAAAATTATTTAAGTATTATAAAGTAAATTTGAACTGTGCCTGTGGCTATGTATGCATATATTATGTACACTTATTTGTATTTACTTTTGTTTGGCCTTAGGATGGCGATAATTGGATGACCATTTTAGTTTTCACTTCATACAGCACTGTAAATTGCATGAAATTATGAGCTGTTTTGTTTTGTTTTAATTTTGTTGTATGTATGTTTTGTGTGTGTGAGGACCCCAGGAAGAATAGCCAACGCTTATGCTAGTGCTAATGGGGATCCTAATAAAGACAAAAGACAAGACAAATACACACTCCAAAACACTCACAGAGTTAAACTCGTGTCCATGTCTCTGTCTGCCAAACCTAGAAGTGTAACATATCTGCAATGCACAGACCCGCTTGTAATTAAACACCTCAATGAGCAGATTACGAGTTTCCCCATTTGGAAATTTCATTACCATTTCCATAATTGGATTCCAAATTTAATTAGAGCTCCTGGGCTAAACAGCATGTGATCCGAGGGTAAATGCAGATGCTGTCAGAGGTCTTGAACACTGCTTTAAACCTGTCTGCTCTTCTGACACCTTGGCAAGGAACCAAATGACCAGTATAGAACATTGCAATACTTGCTTTTCTTTGCCGATATATATATATATATTTATATATTAGGGCTGTGAAGTTAACGCAAAAAAAATTGTAACGCCACTAATTATTTTAACGCGATTAACGCATACATGTATTTTTTGTCCTCGTCCGCCCCGTAGTTTCAGAGCGCATCGAGTTTAAAATACCATCTACAAGCTGATGCTGACAGCCCCGCTCCTGCCGCCCGCTTGCGGCAGACCACACTTCAGTGTTTCCCCTATATACAAATAGTGGCGGCACAGCGCCGCTGCTGAAATATGCGCGCCGCTGCTAGGGGGCGCCAGCCAGGTAACCAACAAAACGTATTATTATTATTTTAATAAAATAAAAAAATATTATTTTTTTATTTTATTAAAATAATAATAATGATAAAAAATTAAAAAAAATTTAAAAATATATTTTTTTAATTTTATTAAAATAATAAGTGGCGACCCTTTTTCATTTTTGATTGTTTGTCATGTGGATTTGTAGTATTTGTGTTACTGTATGTTCAGTAAAGGTGTATTTTTGCTAAATCTTGAGACATTGCCACTGTATGTACTAGGCAGGGCCGATTTTTGGAATAGGCGGTCGCCTAGGGCGCCAGATCTTGGGGGCGCTGCGCTGGCAGCTCTGGGAGGGAAACACATTTTTTTGACCGTTGGTGCTCATCCTAATTTTCGGCCTTGATGTAACAACATTCATAATTAAGTAAATGTAACACCCTTTTCACCCCGGTTACACTTTTCATTTGCCCTGTACGCTGGGCGCTGTAAGTGATGAAAGTGGGGGATGTTGGCTTATCAGGCGCCCGCAGCTCACAGCCAAAGTGTGAGCATGGGAGCGAGAGAGCGAGCAAGAGAGCGAGCGAGGGAGAGAGAGAGAGAGGGCGCACCGGTTTAGATAGTTAATTTTAGTCTAAGTTATCTCAGTGGGTCTCAAACGTTTTGACCACAAATTATGTAAACACATATTTCCAAGGCACTCCTTTATAATTATTAGGATAAATAAAAACAGGTTTTAAATCATTCCAATGTATACTATAGGACAGTAAACCCAAAATATCGTTTAAAGTTGGAGAGATACAAAAATATGCATAAATAAATAAATAAATGTTAACTAGGTAAAATAAGATATGAATGAACAACAAAAATAAAATAAGTTACATTTATTTGTTATTGGCTATGGTAGGTTATTGGTTATGTTCATATACTTATTTGATTATTAAAATGTAAACCGATCTTTTTCATATGGGTGTTTTAGAGTTGTACCCCCTAGATCAGGTCTCTAGTAATTGTGTGCTCAAAGTGCACCAGATTGAAGCATTTTACTTTAAAATGTTCAAAAAAATCTTCCCGGGGGGGCATAACCCCGGACCCCCCTAGAGGATGTGTCGCCCACCCCCCAATTCAAACATGTTCATATAGTACTGAATACATTTGAAGCCATTTTGACGTATATTACCTATGTCAATAAGTTTCTGTTTTTGTAGTGTATTTGTCTTTTGTAGAGTTTTTACATTTATTCTTTATATATAAAATCTCGCCTAGGGCAGCAAATTGGCTAGAACCGGCCCTGGTACTAGGCCTCAAGAGCCTTTCTTGTGCTGGCAGACACATAGAAACAAATTGGCGGAGCCTACTTCGCACGTGCAAACACTAAAAAAGTCCCCGCACTCACATTATGCTGGGCCCACGTGCCTTAGCACCGCTGCTATGACTCCATCCTAGGGAAACACTGCACTTCCATGCTCACCGAGACTATTGGACTTCACTCAGTAATGAAAGTTACCTCGGGTCACAGCGCATTATTTTGACCCACAGTGGGAACTTCAGTCTCATGCTTTGACAGTTATGAAAACAGAGGAGCGGCATTTCGCCGACAACTGCGCCGAGCACTTTATGCAGGTAGCCAGACAGTGGGACATTGTACAGAAAGTCAGCACACTCACCACGGATAGTGCGCGCAACATGATTGCAGCGTCCAGGCAGCTCCCGTTCGAGCATAATTATGCCTTGAGCCGCACATAGCTCCAACGATCCATCACAGTGTCTCTCCACACACACACACACACACACACACACAACACACACACACACACACACACACACTTTGTATTGTATTATTGTATTGTATGAGAGAGGTTCCAGGTTGAATTGAGGCGAATATTTGTAATGTTCAGAGGTTGTTGTGTTTAATATTCATGAGAATATTTGTCATTGTTCAAATGATAATAAACAAACATTTGCATAAAGCATATTTGTCCACTCATATGTCGATAAAAGTATTAAAAACTTGAAAAATATCCCTCTAAGGTACATTTAGAACAGATAAAAAATGTGCGATTAATTTCCGATAACTATGGACATCATGCAATTAATCGCGATTAAATATTTTAATCGACTGAGAGCCCTAATATATATATATTGAGGCGGCAGTGGCTCAGTCTGTAGGGACTTGGTCTTGGAACCGAAGGGTCGCTGGTTCATGTCCCGATTGGACCAACAAAAAAAAAATGGAGTGAGCTGGTAGCTGGAGAGGTGCCAGTTCACCTCCAAGGCCACTGCCGAGGTGACCTTGAGCAAGGCACCTAACCTCGAAACTGGTCCCTTGGCGCCGGTTAGTTTGACAGTTTTGGAAATATGCGGATACGCTTTCATGCTGAGATGTTATAACCCTGGCTCAAGGGTCAAGCCAAAGTTAAATATACCAATTTAACTTCATCACATAACTGAAATACAACAGAAACGAGCAACAAACATGTGAGCTGACAAGTGAGCGGCCCGACCAAAATAAGGAGGCAGAGGCAAGCCAACTTTTATAGGCCCAACAATTAGACTGTACCATAAACAGGGGTGGTATGTGCAAAGATGGTTAGTTCGGATAGTGATAAACCAGTTAAAGAAAAAATAAACATTACATGAAAATAACAAACATCCATTAATTAGATTATATCTAACATTAATTGATAAACTGCACAACAAGAGACATTTAATATCTCATACAGATGTTAACAACTTCATGGTTACCTCCCGCCCCTCCCTACACGCAGATCACGCAGACTGCGTGGGGCCTTGCGGAGGGAGCGCTATTATGCGCGCCACAGTTTCCCCACTGCAAGGACAACCTGCTTCATGGCATGTCATGTCATGTCATTCATTCCTGTCATGTCTTGTCTTCACCTTTGCAATAAACCGGACTATTTGCAACCACATGAATGACATGACATGCCATGAAGCAGTGGCCTGTACTACGAAGCAGGATTTGCGGTTAGCAAGGAAACTTCAGGGTTAACTCTGAGTTTTCTGTCCTACGACTCTGGTTCACTTCTTACCGGCGTAGATTTCCATGGTAACTTATGCTGAACACCTAACCTGCTCCGGAGCAGGTTATGTTCCAGATAAGGGATCAACTCAGTGAAAGCACCGCCTGCTGACCAATCAGAGCTCAGTGTGCGGAGTTTAAAGCTATATAGTCATATTACAGGATAAAGGAAATAAAGTTTAAACTGCCGTATGCAGGAAAGACGCCAACGTGTCACACTTATCATTTATATCACATCATACCACATGATCATAATATATCATATATTTCCTTATCCGTGTCAGCTTCTCAAGCCATATCTGGCCATGCAACACTTACATTGTCACATACTGTACATGCCGAAGTATTATTTTAAGCAACACGTTAAGTTGAAGAAACACTCAAATGTAATTAAAGTCAGATCCACTTGTGTCTTAGATGGGGCAGTGATATCATAAACTGTTAATGTACGCATTCAAACACTTTTTTTTTTTTACCAGCTGTTCTTTATTCACTTTGCAGGTACTTTTATCCTGGTTTATCTGTTAAAGTCATGGATGTTTAAAGTTTAACTTCTTCATATTTGTAACATGATAGTTTACTTTTCATTCATGAAGTATGATGCTGCGCTTTCAGTACGCTTCTCCATGTTTATGATTGGTCAAATGTTGCTAACCCCGCCCCTTTCATGTGAACGCGCTCTCAGCCGGACAGAGAAACGCTGGCTTGATTTACCAAGTTGATAACCAGCGTCGTAGGACCGCTTAGCGAGTTTGCGTTTGTTAGGGTTAGTTAAGCCAGATAACTCAAAAGATATCCAGGGTATGTTGAACTGGCTCGTAGTACAGGGTAGGGCTGTGCGATTATGGCAAAAATCATAATCACGATGATTTCTGGTCAATATTGATATCACGATTATTAAATACGATTATTCATTGACTTTGAAAACATCCATTTATTGAACTTTCAAACAAATTAAAATAATAATTTCAACAGTAGGTTTTTAATAGTTGAATACCCTGAACTTTAAGTATAATTCAACTGAAAAACCAATAAAAAAATAAAATTATACATTTATATCTACATTTAAATAAATAATATCAAAATAATAAATGCCAATAAAGAAGATAAACAAATATTTTGGAGCGCACTTCCACAACCTACTAAACACATATAAATATGAAAACTAATGTCACTCACAACCTGTAATGTTTAATTATACTGCTACACGCAGTACTCTTATTTTGGTAACCCCTTATCCGGAAACCGGACGTAGTTAAGAGGCTCCGGCTTGATGAGGTTAGTGAAAGTTGACTGTAGGCTAGAGAGCGGAGAATAAAGCAACTAAAGCTTCCCTTGTAACGTGTTTATATGGATTTATTAAACAGACTGCAAGTCACAACACAACCTGGCTGAGAGGGCTTTTAGGGAGGGGAGAAAGCGCACGCGCGGGCAGGATGTATAACGCAAGACAAATTGAGAGCATCATTGCGAAAGGGAATGCAGCAAAATAATCGTTTTTTTTCGATTACGTTGTTTTCATAATCGTTGCAAGCCAAAATCGTAATCGAGATTAAAATACGATTAATTGCACAGCCCTAGCACAGGGCACAGGTTGTCCTTGCTAGAATGTTAGCGCTCTCCCGAGTGTGTGTGGGTGGCTGACTTAACCTGTGGCCCCCCCACAGGTTTGTAGCCCCACCCACCCCAGCCTCTAGCTGAGCCGGGTGAGGCCAATCAAGACACCAACCTACACACTCCCACAATAACATTAAATGATTATATGTTTAATGTTATAAACAGAGTGCAGTCTTTTTCCAAAATGGAAACTGTTTTGTGTTGTTTAAGTGAAAACTGAAAAAGACCATAACAACCACAACAATCTCTGCTAGCCATCACACTATTTAGATCTTGTTTAGCTTGAGAAAAGCACTTCTTTCCAATGTGGTTCTTGCTCTGTTGCGGCGGCCGCTTGTGAGGTCACCGGTTACACTGAAGGCACGTTCGGCAAAGGCTTGTGATTCTGGCATTGCCAGTAAGTCCAAGGCCAGAGGTTTCAGAAGTGTAAATACCAGTGGCGAACCGTGTCACAACTGGACTTTCTGTAGACACACACACCCCCCGCCAAGCCCTTTTTAGTCCATATATCTAAGCCAATAGTTATTGTGCGTGCCATGGACAGTCTGTGTATGAATTTTTCCTTTTCGGCCAGGTTCATTTTGTCCACCAGGTTTGTGATCTTAGTTTTTTTCGGCACAGTGAGTCTTTGATCAATTTTTTCCATCATCTTGATGAAATCCTCGTCTTCCACTGTCCGTGGTGGGAGGGCTGTCCGGCCTATCCATTCAGCTATGGCCTCCTCTTTGTAGCGTTGATCCTGTGAGTCTGGTTTGTACTTTGTGTGAGTCAGGAATAAACCTGCGATAGCTGGCCCCTCCTCTTTCCTGGGTGATTCCTTTACCTGAGTTCTGTCTGGAATCTAGGACAGGAATAAAAACAATGATGTCAGTAGTCAGGACCGATGCAACATCAGGAAATCCTGTAAATCATTGCTATAATTTTAACTTAACAAACCAAGTATCTGTAAAATGAAAACTCTACACAATCAAAACTAGGTGGTATTATACTACACATGTAAGTATGTATGCAGATTATGCGGGCATATTACTGCAGACACCTTTTTGAGGTATGATTTTGTAGGCAATTAAAGTTTAACATATTATCTTATGACATATGACAAATCAAATTCAATGGTAATGTAAAGACACAATAAACAGCATTTTTATGTCTCCAAATGAATGCATAATACACAAGCTGTTCAGGGTTTAGGTACGTACTGGGCTGTTTTGAAATCTCGGCAAAAAGAAAGTAAATAATTAGGTTATTACACGGCTGTTATTGATATAATTACTTGTTTCCATCTCCCTTTTTGCACCTTAACTTAAAAAAGGAAAAACCATGTCAAGTGAGCTTTAAACACACACACACCAGCGTCCAACCATAAATTACAGACACACACATACTCTCTCTCAACGACACTATTATCATAAACGTTAGCTAGCTTGTTAGCTTTCTGGCTGGGCTTGTACTTTTTCCTCAGAAAAAAATATGAAAGCAATGTGTCGTTGTTGTGAAATAACATTAACAGTTACTAGTAACGTCCCGGGCCGGGCCGCTAAGTCAGACTGAGGAAACGCGAAAACCGACCCCTTCTTCCGAATATTCTTCTGGCTAATGTTCAATCGATTGAAAATAAACTAGATGAACTCAGAAGTCGGATTGCTTTTCAACGGGACATTAAGAACTGTAACGTGTTCATTTTCACGGAGACTTGGCTCAACTCCGCTATCCCGGACTCCGCCATTGTTCCAGATGGCTTCACTATATTTTGCCAGGATCGGACTGTTAGGTGAAATGCATTAATCGGAGCTATTATACCAGGCGCGGTGTGTTTTCTGACAACAACACGCCGGCTATAGCGTCCCTGAACCCGCACAGTGCTTTGACAGCACTTTCTGCGGTTTATTACACGCGCGCGCGCCCACCTGCTGCTTCATTTACTGGAGTTACAGCGGGGGCGGCGAGTGTGGGACAGTGTTCTCTCCTCTGAGGATGAGCAAGAAGCAGCATGCTGCAACTTCTCCTCATCCACGTGGCCGAAGAAATTGATCCAAAGAGCCCTTCCGTAGACACGGGGGCTCCCAGGAGATCATCACGGTCTTCTTTTGGAAAGTGCCACGCGGCGTGATCCCACTGCGGCCAGGGACATCACGCGGCAAGCAGCGGCGGCCACACCGTGGACCAGGATATTAATTTGGCCGATGCTGCGGCCAAATAATCGCTCTGATCCGGTGAGGTGGGGGCATCTTGCGGAAGAGCAATCAGCGAGACGCCCAACACACCCGTGTTATTTGCAGCCGCCCTGTCACGCGGTAGCGGGGCAGAGGTTCTCCGCCCAGCCTGCTGCCTGTGGGAGCAGATGTGTTGCCAGGCTCTCATCGAGGGGGGGGCACGCCGGGATATGAGGTCTCCGTGTGGCCCCGCACCCTCAGAATACCTACCTTTCCTGCCACCGGAGCTCTCGCTTTCAGTGGCTGTTGCCACGACGCCTCCACACACTGCCAGATATCTGGCAACGGGGGCGAGACGAAAGCCGGTTGCGCCGGGCGGACCGTAACCGGCTTACCGGCTTTGGCGGCAGTGGTGGGGGGAGAGGTAGTCCGACACGACCTGGCGGGCAGACATGTGCGGTGGACTTCCGCAGATTCCGGACCCGGAAGTGTCAGACACCGATGAGGCGAAGGCATCTTCTTCCTCCTCAGCAAACAGAGCCATAACACGCACAGCTGGGATGGCGAACGCTGGTGGCGTCGCCTCGGCCATATCCTGGTCTCCCACGTCCACCACCTCGAGCTCGTCTTCGGCGTGGTCTGGTCCCAGGCACTCAAACCAGAGCTGGTGGGGATCGGCGCCCGCTATTAAGCCGGGCATGAGGGACAGGCCCGGGTCTCCTGCAGTGGCGACTCCATTCGCTTGCCTGGAGGTAAGATACTTGTTTCGAAAGCTTTTCTCAGGTGTTGTCCCGCTCGCTGAAGAGAAAAGGATGACAGTCAGGAGGTGTAGCTGCCTTATATACTGTGAGCCTGCGCGCGCATTCAGGTAGGCTCGCCCTGATTGGCCGGCTACGTTTATAAATTTTCAGTGTGTGAACGCTCGCGTATCATTGATGAGAGTAGTACCCATAGAGTCCAGTAGAGGGCGGAGCCTGTGTGAGATAGAACAGTACTATGATTATTTTATGAACAATTTTGTAATTGTTTATCCACCCTGGGTGCAACAATTTATGCACGCACAGACAATTTGAGATGACTCTTCAATTATATTGATTTCTCTTTTATTATCATATAAATGGGTGTGCAAGTTTTCCAGAAATGTATCATTTCATTTCCAGCTTCTTGGCCAGTAATCAGATAACTTATTAGAATACATTATTCACAGTCCAAAGGTTTAATTTCCAGTAAAATGCACCTCCCTGAAAAAAGAATGTGCATTATGTAAGCATTCTTTTCATTCCTATAGGAGCCAAGAGTTATTAAGGAGCCACCTCCCTTTGAAAAGTGAGCATCCCAGTTGATGCCTTGGAATGATTATGATCATAAATTAAATAAAAAGCCCTTGAGGACAGAAAAACTCCCCTCCAAAGTTAGCCCAGAAATCTGAAGAGTGTCCCTCTTTAAATTAAACCACAATTTGTGCGTCTCGAGTGATTGCTAAGACCCTGCAATCACCTGAGATACATTACACCCAGGAAATGTGTTTGATGGAATGAAAAAGAAAGTAGTACCAGAAACAAAAAAAACATTTTAATTTCTTGGCATATGAGTGAGACATTCAGGAGACTTCGGAGCCTTGAGACCTGCAGGCCCCGACCTGACCTTCACAGGAACCAAGCCTAAGGCAACACCACTGTGAAGATGTTTATCTGAAACATGGGACAGGTTGGGGTTACACATCAGAAGCACATTCCAGCATGTAAATGTAACCTGTTCATCAAACAGCAAATCTGCCTATGTCAGGTGGATAAACATCTTAAGTGCACTGAAGTGATGACATGTGCTTTCATTGCTCTTTTGAAGGAGGAATCCCAGAGGTAAACAATAAGTTAGTTAGAACTGGGGGTGGTCTTTAACACCCGCTTTGAATTTCATCAACTGATTGGATGGGAGTTATTGATGGCTATTACACTGCTTTGTCGAATTCTCTATTCTACATTGGACTTTCATCGGTCTGCTCTTTTTCAATAACAGACCCCTGCTAAGGATGCTTTGATCAAGGGACTATGTTCAGTTTTATCAACCCACAGAAAGAAGTATAGTCAATTAACTGTTAGCTGTAGCCAACAAAATAATGTATTTCCCCCCATCAGAAAACACTATGGAATACTTTTTGAATATGTATTTCTATATCTGTGGAAAGCACGGAACTTTGGATTCATGATGGCTAAACTGTGCCCCCAAGACCAAGAAAACAGAAGATGAAACAAAAGGAGGTTAAGGACTCTTAGAGCTGGATGACAGAGAAACAACAAAGAAGACAGTCAGGAAGTACAAACTAAACATAATGAAATCTGGAGAAAGTATCATGGATGTATAAACTGGATACAACTTCGCTAACTTAAAGACATCTCTTTGCAAAAGTAAGTCAATGGGACTGACACATAAGTTGCAGTACCACCGTTTGGCCACTACCAAACTGTGCTTGAACGTCTGGCCAACACATTCTCACTCCCAACTGGTCACATATTGACAATCGGTCAGGGCCCCTTTACGTCACCCTATTACGCAATGGGTACCCCTCGAGCGTCAGTTTTCAACGGGCAGGGCGTCCCATAGCAACCTGGTCTCACCAAAATACGTGAAATTAACACGACTCCTTAACACAGCATTACGTGGTGGGGAGTGGACACACATTTCTGCAATGTCCCGCAGTGAGCTTAATGTTGTTTTCTACTCTATAAAACGTTTTTAAAATCTACTTTATTATGGAGGTATTCCCTATCTTTATTCAAGAGCGTGTTCTTTCAATTTGAGAGCATAATTTATTGATTTCACGTTCAGATTTTGTATTTATTTCAGTCAAACCCTGTCCTTGCGCTTAGATTTGCTCTGCTTCTGCTCAAACTGTACGCTTGCACTCAGATATATTGCTGCTTGCACAGATTTCCTGTTTTCCAGTTTAAAACCTTCTCCTCGCACTCAGGCTGCTTCTGTGAGCTGACTGCGCTCGTCAAATGTCCGCTCTCAGATTTCTACTCTGCGCTTCGATTTTTTCTGTGCAAAAACCATTTCAAAAATCCCTCAACCAATAGGAGGCCAGGTGAAGGGTCGTCTTGCTGGCGTGTTCGCTTTACTTAGTAGAGCGTCCCGTAAGGGCGGTTACTCTTTAACCAGGTTTATAAACTCCCTCCACGGCTTTATTAAATGTAGCCTACTTCACTTGCTTTATTTACTACTTTTTATTTTAATGGTACTATTAACGTTAACTTTACTTCCTGCAAATTAATTTGGTAGTCATATTTGCGGCACATCTATGATAATAACTGGCTTTCAAGTGTTGTACATTACGTGAACACTGTTGCTAGGCAACTGAAAACAAAATGTGTTTATTTCTTTCTTAGTTATTTCATTGTTTAGGAATGGGGAAATATAATTTTTCTTCATGTAATTTTAAATTTAAGATCATATTGTAGCGTCTCGCTATAGAAACACAGGGAGGCTTTGCTTGTCCTTTATCCGGGAGTTTATTATGAAGATCACAGGTTACTGTTGGCCATAACCACGGCAAAACAATCTACTAACTCTGTTAAGTTCTCACTCTCCGTCACATACCCCATTAGTTCTCTCCTAGCATTCCCCGTCTCTCCCCTCTAGGAACCTCCTTCCTCCACACCCAACCAACCAGACAACACTCTCCCACCAATCCTGCAGCCACAGGTCACAAGAACTGTCCATCAAAACAGTGGCACGTTCACTGACGCTCTGTAATATGCAAACAAACTCTGAATTGACTCATGCCTGCCATCTTTGTCTCTGTTTTCCCGCGTGTGGCGTCTCTATCGGAGGGGTAGGTCACAAGAACTGAGAGTGTTGTCTGGTTGGTTGGGTGTTGTTGGGGTGAAGCAGCCTTCAGTGGTTGAAGGTTCGAGCCCCCTCCGCTCCGTTCGTTTGATGAGTGGTCTGCTGTAAAAAAGGAACGGCTCAGACGCAGAGATATGAGGTTTAACAATAAGCTGATTTAATGGTAAAAACAACAGTACAATATAACGAAGTACTTCGGGCCTTGGCTCTTACTACCGTGCGATGTATGTATCAGACAGTCAGACAGAACAAAGGCCCCGAGCGTACAGAATTCATAATATTTATGCCCACAAACGGAGAGGAGTTGTGTGGGAGGAGTTGTGTCGGTTGCTCCTTCCTAGGTGTTCATCCATTGGTGGACTCACTCCTGGGCGAGCCCTAGGCAGTGAATCAGAGTGAGTTAGCCATCGACGAGGTCTAAACAGCGAATCAGAGTGAGTCAGCCATAAGTGTGGGAACTTTGGATCTCCTGCGCCGCCGATCAGTCCCAGGTCATATTTTATGGCAGCCATAAAATAAACAATTCTGGGTCGCACGGGGGTGAGGTACCAATCCTTATCTTCGTTTATCCTCAGCACCTGGCCGTACCACTCCGCATCCCAATCTTTCTCTCAGAACAATCTCTGCATAGACTCAATGGTGTCAGTTTTATTACCTTTCTCCTACAACCCCCCCATGCTCCTATCCGGCCCATTAAAAACCCGGGGGGGGGCGACTGGATCCTCTACATTCCTAAGTCAACGCACACACAATTGACCACATCAAACAAAACAAAATAAGAACACTTGGTCTAGTTTCATAAGTATACATTTTACACAGACAAAGTTATAATTATTAAAACAGGTTATAATTATTGGAACAGGTTATATAGGATATACAGGTTACTTTAATCCCCCTTTTGATCTCACCTCCAGAGATCAATTCACACAAAGCATTCGACACATAACCACTGTCATTCTTTTCTACTGTGTCTGTCCCCCAACATTATATAAATCCATCAGAAGCTGGGATTTAGAGTACTTTAAACCTTCGGGAACTGCCCACCATAACAACCTCTTATGACAGTGGAGGGAGACCAAAGTATATTAAAACTGCGTCCCTGTCTGCTGAGTCATCATGCTATCCTCTCCTTCCGATGCATAAGCCAACAAGGGCATTTGGTACGGAGGGACAGCTTTTCCTTCAATGGTGGAACTGATGAATCTAACACACAATGAGCGGATACAAGGCACACAACAACAACCACATGTTACTAAAATGGCAATAAAGTAGCTATAGAAATCAAAAGAGACATATTAACCTTTCCATGGACCAAACATGTTTGTAAACCATTCCTCCAAGGGGTTGTGTATCCTGATTGTTCATGCATAGTTATGGATAGTGTGCGAAGACCTTCTAAAGCCTTTGTGACGGAACCGTCCGGAGCCGTATTGTTTGGAATGAAAGTACAACACATATCACCAAACATTGAAACACACCTCCTTTCTCAGCTAACAGCATGTCAAGGGCCATTCTATTCTGAACTGCCATAAGGGAAGTCGGCCCCAGCTGTTCAGCGAGTCCTTCTACAGCGTCCCTAGTGAGATTAGCTAAACGGAGCACATTGTAATGTACATAGTTGATCCTGTCTACATTCTTGTTAGGGGTGATAGGGAAGATAGCTGCGAGGAAAGGAATGTTCTCAAAACCTGAGGCAACTTGATCAGCGAGTTTATACTCATTGGGAACACCCCGTGGCACCCCTATGGAGTCCATGTAAGTGGGAGAGTTGGCAGATAAATCAAAGGGGCCTGGGGCGTAACGCTTGGACAACACATGTCCCTACGTCGAGTGACTAGGTTGATGTTGAGGGAGGCTTTAGGGTCCGTGTGCACCAGTTTTTCGCCTCGTAACATTAGGGGTGCATGGAGGCGCACCATAGCACACAACCCCACAGATAGTTCGGGGATACGGGTGAACAGGCGGTGGCCCCCACAATAATAGTAGAGGCCACCCCTGGCCCAATGTCCTATACTATTACCAGACACGGTGTGGTTACACCAATCCGCAGAGATATTTCCTAGATCAAAACGCGGAGATTTTTGGACCATGGTGAAACATGTGTACCCACCGGCGCCTCTGTTAGGCGTGAATGGGCCTGTCCTAGTACCATTGTCAATTGGAGGGAAAACCTTGGCCAGGGTGGTGCAGTTAGGAGGACTAGCCATCTTGGTCAGTTGTAACATACAGTTGTAACCCCAGGTATCTGTGGAAAATAGGGGCGCAGGGTCAGTGACTAATTGCGGGCGGGCTGTAGCACAGGCTAGGCAATCCCCTGCCATTTGTTCTTGGGCTGTTCGGACAACCCATTTTAGCCATAAATTGTCATCTATGTATCCTGTGGCCATTTGGATGATGTCTAGAGGTTGAAGTTGGCTATAATCCCCCGTACATTTATCCGTACATGTGACTTTAGACAAGTATTTAACCTTAGATGCTCCCTGACGACGGTTTTGCTCTCTCTTTGGTATAACTTTAATTTCGAAGAGGCCTTGTGGCGAACCCCTTCCTGCATGTACCGCGAGGACATAAAGTCCAGCGTCGGAGAGCACGACCTTCTTTAGCGTTATGAGCACCGGATTACAAAACCTGGCGGAGCACGGGACGTCTGGGTTTCTCCTGACCACTTTCATTCTATATTTAAGGGATCTAACAATTGCCGCTGATCGGTAAGATGGCGTGTATCCCCAGTCATCAGGACCCGAATTTGCTAGGACACCGGACCAGGACTCGCAGGCACAACCGTAGGTGTATGTGACGGACAGATAGGGGTCGCCTTTGGCAAATGCACTGCCTCTGTAAGTGTAAGGATCGCCTTTGACCCTATCTGTGACGCTTCTGTTACATACCGCAGGGGCTAAGCAGACGTATTTGGCTAGGTAGGAATATTTCCTGTCGAGGTTTCTGCAGGGGGCAATTTTGCACAGGTCGATTTGTATTATTCCATCACTACCTGCTTGGAAAGTGAAGGTTTGTTTAGGAGGCATTTTGGTAACTTTTACCTCATATTTGGCCCGTTTGACCCTAGTTACGGATTCCTCTGGCGGGGGAATGGAGTCTGGGTGGTCAATGGAATCAGTCAAAACAAAAATAACGGTAACGGTGATGATCGTGACCAGGGACATCCCTAGCAACCATCTCCAACTCCCATACATGGTTAGGTTGTTATTTTCAATGTAACACAACAACAAGGGTTATTTCTAATAACTAAGGATGGTGTTCAAGATACAAACAGTGTCCCAAGTAAACCACGATTCCCACTATCAGAGTACACCAACAAACAATAAGGAAGTGTAATCCACAGTCTGTCATTATTGAGTACCTTTAATCAGTGGTCCGTGTTATTGTAATTAGGTTCTTCTGAACACAATGCTAAAATCTCCTAAGGAGATCCTTTAAAACAAGGGTGTAAAATAGTACCCTGTAATGGTAAATACTGTGCTCCCAGAACCTGTTAAATATAAGGTTCAGTAAAAACCTGTTAAATAGAAGGTCTGGTGATTGGGGAGACTTTCACTGCCCTTTAATTATAGGGCTAACCTCTCGTTATATATAACCTACTACTCTTATTAGAAAGAGGCCCTATAGGTGGGCACAAAAATGCTGCTACTTATTGGAAAGTGCCCCTAAAGGTGGGAGTAAAAAAGTCGGGTCCTATATGGAGTCGTGTGTTTCAGAGTAGACTCGTGTCCGCCTCCTCGCCGGCCGTAATCTCCTTTCCAAGATCGCCTGTTGTTACCTCTGTGTCTTTGTCCTTGTCATCTGTTGTGTGGGTCGTTGCTTCTGCTGGGCTGTCGTCGTCAGAGGTGTCGCTCTCTCGTCCTGCTGCAGCGATGTCAGTTCTGATGTCGTCTAACGTCCTTGCTGGAGGTTTTCCAACGGCGCACTGGCTCCAATGATACCACGTTTCCCCCTTTCCTTCGAGGCGAACTGCATGTGATGTCCTCTGAGTCACTCTGTGCGGGCCGGTGAACCTTGGGTTGAGCCACTTCGGACGGATGACCTTCAGCCAGATGAATTCTGCGGTGTTAGCCTCGTGCTTCTCCGGTCCCCCTTTGGCGTCAGCAACCTGGGTGGAGAAATCTGATACCAAGCCCTTAAGTTGCTGGTAATATGGTTTGCTATCCATCTCTTCTACTTCTTTCCCTACTGCTAATGCTCCAGGTCCAGGAAACTGGTGACCATGTGTTAGCTCAAAAGGAGAGAAGCCTGTGCCTCTGTTTACAGAACTGCGAAGGGACAATAGGGCCAAAGGTAGTGCGTCTAACCAGTTCATGCCTGTGGCATCACAGGCCTTACTGAGCTTCTGTTTGATACTCTGATTCATTCTTTCTACCTTTCCCTGCGACTGTGGATGATACACTGATCCAAAGTTGTGTCTGAGTCCAAGGGACTTCTCAACTGTCTGCAAATGATGATTCTTGAAATGGCTGCCATTATCTGACCTCACCCTTCTGGGGAACCCATGTAGGGGGATGTAATGAGTGATAAGAAACTTGATCACTGAGTCTGCATCTTCCCTACGACATGGTATGGCCTCTGGCCATCCTGTATATGCATCTACCACCACTAGGAGATACCTGAACCCTCTAACCTTATCAATCATATCTGTGTAGTCAATGATGATTTGTTCTCCGGCCATTTTAGGTAAAGGAAACTTTCCTTGGTGAGGCTTCACTGTTGCTCTGATGTTGTGGGTGAGGCAGATTACACATTCTTCCAAGTGGTTCGCTATCATGTCAGGTAAGTATGGGTGCCACCAATGCGTGAGATGTCTGTCCATTTGAGTTTTACCACAATGAGTGGGGCCATGCGCTTCTTTTAGCATGGATCTTATCCACTCTGGGGGTAGAACTGGTCTACCGTCTGGAGAGTACCAAATTCCTTCTTTGTTTGTAGCCCCCCTTTCCAACCATAGTGTTTTCTCTTGCGGGGAACCTGCCTCCTGTGCTACCTTGAGAGTGTCATCAGTGACTGCTGGGAGTAACTCTGGTGCTTTGGTAACCAACATCTGGAAATGTGGTAAGTACCCTGCTTTGTCTTTGGCTGCTCTGTCTGCTGCATTGTTTCCCCAAGCTAAGAAGTTATCAGCTTTGTTATGGCCTTTACATTTTAGCAATGCTAATTTGCTTGGTAACATTACTGCTTCCGCTAGCTTTTTGATGTCTTTTTCATGTTTAATGGGAACATTGGTTGAAGTTACAAATCCTGCTCTCATCCACTGGCGCATTTCAACATGAATTATTCCATGGACATAAGCTGAGTCTGTGTAGATGTTAACTTCCTTTCCATCTGATAGTTCTAACGCTGCAGTGACTCCTCTTAGTTCTGCCAACTGTGCTGAGACTCTCCCTGTTACCCTTTCAGCTGCTCTTTCTTCAAACTCTCTTATGCCTGTCTGACTTACCACTGCATAGGCTGCCTGGAGCCCATGGATGGGGTGCCTAAAGCAGCAACCATCTGTGAATAAGTTTTCTGCATCTGGAATTGGTTCCTCCCTGAGATCCACTCTCAACTTCACATCCTGTATGACCTTGTCCTCACATCGGTGTGGTTCTCCACTGCCCATGTTGTCTGCGCTATTCACGCCCTCATGTGAATAGGTTATGTGTGCCTCTGTCAAAGTTTTCTCAAGTCTTGTCTGTCTGGTGGATGACATGGTGAATGCGCTGGAGTTAACAAATGAGACAATGCTGTGTGTTGTCAAAACTGTCAATGGGTGCTGCATCACGATGTGTGAAATTTTGTTTAAAATCCGAGCTGTTCCTGCTGCATGTCGTGTGCATGGAGGTTCTCTGTTTTCCACTCTATCCAGTGTTATGCTAATGTACATCAGTATTGACCTACATCCCCCCTTTTTCTGAAATAGGATTCCGTTTACGGTATTCTCATTCTCAGAAATGTCAAGGAAGAAAGGCAACATGTATGATGCAGAAGCCAATGCTGTTACCTGGGACATGGATTGTTTCAGAGAGATGAATGCTGATTCTGCTGTCTGAGTCCAGTCAAGTGTTGCTGTCAAGTTTCTGATACCTTTGTCGTTGATCAGAGCTCTGAGCTCTGCAGTCCTTGGGTTATACTCAGGTATGTAATGTCGGCTGTAGCCTGTCAGGCCCAGAAAAGATAACATGTCTTTTACAGTCTTAGGTTTCGGGTGGCTCAAAATGAGCTCCTGGTGTGATGCTGACATGCCTGTACCTGCCGGAGAGATGAGCCTGCCCAAAAATGCAACCTCCTTGCGGGTACACTGCAGTTTCTTTTTGGATACCTTGAACCCTGTTGTGTGCAGGCGCACCAGTAAATTACGAGTGGCTTCCAGACAAGAGGCTGCTGAAGGGGCTGCAATAAGCAGATCATCCACATATTGTATCAAAACCACTCCCTCTGGTAATGAAACCCCATCCAACTGTTCCCTCAAAACTTTATTGAAAATTCCTGGGGATAAACTGAATCCCTGAGGAAGTCTGGTGTACTGCAATCTCTCTTTGTCAATGGTAAATGAGAAAATCGGTCTCATTTCCTCTGCCAATGGAATGCAGAAGAAAGCATTTGCAAGATCAATACATGTAAACCACGTGTGCTCTGGAGTAATGTTGCAAATGGCTGTGTAGGGATTTGGAACTGGTATCAAAGGAGTAGTAGTGATAGCGTTGATAGCTCTAAGATCATGTGCCATTCTGTAGTCCCCATTGGGCTTGTGTACTGGTAAAATAGGTGTGTTCCAATCACTGTGGGAGGGTTCCAAAACGCCTGCCTTCTTAAGACCTTCCACTGCCGGGGTCACCAAATTGTTGGGGTGAAGCAGCCTTCAGTGGTTGAAGGTTCGAGCCCCCTCCGCTCCGTTCGTTTGATGAGTGGTCTGCTGTAAAAAGGAACGGCTCAGACGCAGAGATATGAGGTTTAACAATAAGCTGATTTAATGGTAAAAACAACAGTACAATATAACGAAGTACTTCGGGCCTTGGCTCTTACTACCGTGCGATGTATGTATCAGACAGTCAGACAGAACAAAGGCCCCGAGCGTACAGAATTCATAATATTTATGCCCACAAACGGAGAGGAGTTGTGTGGGAGGAGTTGTGTCGGTTGCTCCTTCCTAGGTGTTCATCCATTGGTGGACTCACTCCTGGCGAGCCTTAGGCAGTGAATCAGAGTGAGTTAGCCATCGACGAGGTCTAAACAGCGAATCAGAGTGAGTCAGCCATAAGTGTGGGAACTTTGGATCTCCTGCGCCGCCGATCAGTCCCAGGTCATATTTTATGGCAGCCATAAAATAAAATTCTGGGTCGCACAGGGGTGAGGTACCAATCCTTATCTTCGTTTATCCTCAGCACCTGGCCGTACCACTCCGCATCCCAATCTTTCTCTCAGAACAATCTCTGCATAGACTCAATGGTGTCAGTTTTATTACCTTTCTCCTACAACCCCCCCATGCTCCTATCCGGCCCATTAAAACCCGGGGGGGGGCGACTGGATCCTCTACATTCCTAAGTCAACGCACACACAATGACCACATCAAACAAACAAAATAAGAACACTTGGTCTAGTTTCATAAGTATACATTTTACACAGACAAAGTTATAATTATTAAAACAGGTTATAATTATTGGAACAGGTTATATAGGATATACAGGTTACTTTAGTGTGGAGGAGGAGGGAGGTTCCTAGAGGGGGAGACAGGGAATGCTCGGAGAGAACTAACGGGGCATGTGACAGAGAGTGAGAACTTAACAGAGTTAGTAGATTGTTTTGGCGTGGTTATGGCCAACAGTAACCTGTGATCTTCATAATAAACTTCCGGATAAAGGACAAGCAAAGCCTCCCTGTGTTTCTATAGCGAGACGCTACATTTGGTGTCAGAAGTAAAAGTTTCAACTCAGGATTAGCGTGGCAGCTAACTAGCGGCGTGCTACAGTGATTGCTGCCATACAGCCTACAGTTTCCATCTTGGTGAGAACATGTCGCTGTGGGACTACTACTAAGATTAAACGGGAGGAGGAAGCCGACGAGCGGCAACACTTCAGCGCTGCTGAGGGTCGGGGAATGGACAGCCACAGAGAGCGGTGAGAGAAATGACAATGAGAATGTGCCGCTGAGGCTGGCTTTGACCGCTCCGGCTACCCCTCCGATAGAGACGCCACACGCGGGAAAAAGAGACAAAGATGGCAGGCATGAGTCAAACACACTGAGCAGCACAGAGAAGCCCTCCCCTCATCTATGAAAACTCCCAGGTATGATGTGTGACGACCCCTCCACACCACGTGGGTGCCGTCTGTTCGTTGTGTGTTTGTGGGTGATTGCAGGTTCCAGTGCCTGATGAGCTGCACCTGCCGGATGAGCTACACCTGTCTGATGAGCTACACCTGCTGGAAGAATACAAGAGGCCAAGCCGGATACGTCTCTCTCTCACCCTCTGGGCACTCTCTCCGTGCCAGCCTCGGGGACCTGTTGCTGGTTCCATTACTTGCTTGTTTATTATGATAAACTATTATTATTTCATCCCCCTCGTCTCGTCTCGCCTCCCAGCTTTATGTTGCAGCCCAGGAGCCGTTGTAACACAAAGCTGGCAAAGCTAACTGGGAAGCATTCCAGCCACAATTTGAATTGCTAGCCAAGGCTGAAAAGGCCCTCCAGCTCGCAATGTGCCTTACTGGGAAGCTTTAACCAGCCGTCTGCTACTTAACCCTGATGATAGGAGTGACTATGATGCTTTGGTAGGAGCTTTAAAGAGGCGCTTTGGACTATGCTCTGCAGCTAGCCTGCTCCACTCTGAACTGTGTAGCCGCTGAGGGAGCTCGCCAACGACATTGAGGGGCTGGTTCACCAAACCTATGCTCACATGCCTCCTGTTATCCAGAGTGAGTTAGCCCAGGACTATTTCCTCCAGGGCCTACTACCAGCCTACCTGCGTACACAGACTTTGCTCGCCCATCCCAAGTCTCTGCAGGAGGCTTTGGAGCTAGCCACAGAGAGAGAGATGCTATGTGCCGCTTCACGGAGTAGCGATGACCACACACCGAAGATGAGCGCCGCATGTGGTATTGAGCTGAATACAGCAGAGCCGCTCTGGGTGGAAAAATTGACACAGCTTGTGCGTGCCACCACGCTGAGAGAGGAGCATTCTCCGAGACCCCGTCAGAAGATCTGCTGGGGGTGTGGACAGCCTGGCCATCTGGTTTGAGATTGCCCTCGCAGCACAGCTAACCAGGGAAACAGGGCCGGTCTGCATAACCGGGGACAATGCGGACCCCTGACGATGTGTCCCGTCCCTCTTCAAATGAGGAAACGTCACAGCGCATTAACCAAGCAGAAGTGTTAAAACCAACAGAAGAGGCTGACGGCCAGCCGGAGCGAATCATCAGGCTGAGCCGAACCTGGGTTGAGGACTGCTGGTATGCCCCAGTGACTATTGCGGGAAGATTGCATCCTGGGCTGGATGTTCTTGGGACATTAGACTGTGTCATTGATACAAAGAGGGGTACGCTCACTTTTCCAGATGGACAGGTCGTTCAGATGTGTAGGCGGCCACCCCAGACAGGCTGTCGTGTGAACCACACTATTATAACACAGACAGCCGAGACAGTGACCGACCCCCAGATGACGGCACCTGCACAACCCCCCACCCAGCCGACCCCGGACCCTTGCCTTCACCCAGTCATTGATGCAGAACCTGTCGCAGATGAGAGTTTCGGCAGTGACAGAGGTCTGGCAGAGAAACTCTGATGGACTAACTCCCAATGAGCAGAACATGCTGCTGCAGCTCTTGCTGGAATTCAACGACTGTTTTTCACTGTCTGAGGCCGATGTTTGCCGGAAAGATCTCATCGAACACAACATCGACACTGGAGATTAGGGATGGGTACCGAGCCCCGGGGCTGAATTATTAAAGACCGTGGTACCATTAAGCTCCAACGTTATCAGTCTTTTTATCGGTACTGGAGACATGTAGAAAATATGTCATATGTATTATTGCTACACAAACATTATATTGCAGTTTTAGTGTCGCCAACTCCGTTTCTAATATGCAAAAAGACTGCAAAATGCGTCAATGATTATTTTTAGTATTTTCGATCTTTCCAATCCAGACGAGAGATCTCTCTCCCCCGCCTGCTTGCGGGGGGCGGGGCAGTTTACACACACGCAGCTGCTAAATGCAGCAACACACACACACGGAGCAGATGGCGGAGAGAACGCGCACCGAGATGTGGTTAAACTTTACCCGTCTCGATGTGGACAATGCTCGTTACCAAAAGTGCAATAAGGGTTTAGCATGTAAGGGCGGTAACACGAGCAATTTGTCTCCCTCTGGCCAGACAAGCTGCAGCAGATAAAGCACTGGGGTAGATGCAACGGGCTGGACTTATCGAGCCCTCCAACAGCCCCTGGGCCGCTCCAGTAGTCATGGTTCCCAAGAAAAAGAAGGAGGACTTTCGGTTCTGCGTAGACTTCAGACCGCTCAATAAAGTGACCAAGAAGGACCTGTACCCCCTTCCTCGCATCGATGAGGCACTCGATACAGTGGCAGGGTCTTCCTGGTTCTCCTCCCTGGACCTGCGCAGCGGATAATGGCAGGTCCCCCTTGCCCCTGAGGCCAGACAGAAAACAGCCTTCATCACCAACGGGGGTTTAAGGTTCTCCCATTCGGCCTCTGTAATGCCCCTGCCACGTTTGAGAGGCTTATGGACCAGGTGCTGGCAGACATCCCCCGCCATAAGTGTGTTGTTTACCTGGACGACATCCTCGTCCATTGAGAATCCTTCGAGTCAGCTCTCGGGGCCCTCAAACGTGTGCTGGTGAGAGTGGCTGGAGCAGGACTGAAATTGCACCCTCAGAAGTGCTGTTTCATGAAGCATGAGGTGACTTTTCTCGGTCACAGGCTAACGGAAGGCGGCGTCGGCACCATGGGAGAAAAGGTGCAGGCTGTGAAGGACTGGCCCACCCCCAGCTCTGTGCAGGACCTGAATAGCTTCCTGGGCCTGTCCTCCTACTACAGGAGGTTTGTGAAAGGGTTCTCCTGCATAGCTGCGCCGCTGTTCCGACTGTTACAGAAACGAGAGGTGTTTTCATGGACAGAGGAGTGTCAGGCAACATTTGCTTTACTACAGGAAGCCCTAGTGGAGGCACCGATCCTCTTCCCCCCTGACCCCACCCTTCCCTTCATCCTCAACACCGATGCCAGCAACATTGGAGCAGGAGCCTTGCTGGCCCAGGTGACACCAGAAGGAGAGAGAGTAGTGGCCTACTATAGCAGAACATTCAACAAAGCTGAACGCCGCTACTGTGTCACCAGACGGGAACTGCTTGCTGTGGTCAGCGCCATCCGGCACTTCAGGTACTACCTAGGGGGCCTCCACTTCACATGTCCTTCAAAGAACCAGAAGGCCAGCTGGCATGCTGGATTGAAGAGTTACAAGCATATGACTTCACCATAATTCACAGACCTGGCGTGCAGCATGGCAACGCTGATGCACTCTCCCGCCGCCCCTGCTACAGTGATGACTGCCGCTACTGCGTGAAGAGAGAGACACAGGAGAGGGAATGTCTACAGGCTGAGGTGATATGTGCAGCTTTGGGACCAGTCGGGGCAGCAACTGACCATGGACTTTTAGCTGTAGATGCTGCCGAATGGAGGAAGAATCAGGAGGAGGATGTCGACATCAGGCCGGTAACCACTTGGGTGGCTGCACAACACAAGCCCCGGTGGGAACAGGTCTCTGAGTTTTCTCGTGCCACTAAAGGGCTATGGTCAATGTTTGAAGCCGTGCGCCTGTGTGATGGAGTGCTGCAGAGGGGGTGGAAGGAACCGGCTGCAGGAGAGACACGGTGGCAGGTGGTGGTGCCGAGGACCCTGCGGGAGACGGACTTCGGTCAGTGCATGGAACTCCAGGATCTGGTCACTTTGGGGTCTCTAAGACTCTGCGCCGCCTTCGACAGAGATTCTACTGGGGCCAACACAGACAAGATGTGGAAGATTGTTTTGGCGTGGTTATGGCCAACAGTAACCTGTGATCTTCATAATAAACTCCCGGATAAAGGACAAGCAAAGCCTCCCTGTGTTTCTATAGCGAGACGCTACAATATGTTGCCCTCACTAAGTATAGATACAGTTCATGTTACACAATTTGTTGTGCATTTCTCTGAAGCAAATGTAGTGAGGGCAACATATGATCTTAAATGAAAAATTACATGATGAAAAATTATATTTCCCCATTCCTAAACAATGAAATAAACACATTTTGTTGTCAGTTGCCTAGCAAGAGTGTTCACGTAATGTACAACACTTGAAAGCCAGTTATTATCATAGATGTGCCGCAAATATGACTACCAAATTAATTTGCAGGAAGTAAAGTTAACGTTAATAGTACCATTAAAATAAAAAGTAGTAAATAAAGCAAGTGAAGTAGGCTACATTTAATAAAGCCGTGGAGGGAGTTCATAAACCTGGTTAAAGAGTAGGCCTAACCGCCCTTACGGGACGCTCTAATAAGTAAAGTGAACACGCCAGCAAGACGACCCTTCACCTGGCCTCCTATTGGTTGAGGGATTTTGAAATGGTTTTTGCACAGAAAAAATCTAAGCGCAGAGGAAAAATCTGAGAGCGGACATTTGACGAGCGCAGTCAGCGCACAGAAGCAGCCTGAGTGCGAGGAGAAGGTTTTAAACTGGAAAACAGGAAATCTGTGCAAGCAGCAATATATCTGAGTGCAAGCGTACAGTTTGAGCAGAAGCAGAGCAAATCTAAGCGCAAGACAGGGTTTGACTGAAAGAAATACAAAATCTGAATGTGAAATCAATAAATTATGCTCTCAAATTGAAATAACACACTCTTGAATAAAGAAAGGGTATAACCTCCATAATAAAGTAGATTTTAATTCACGTTGGAGAATTAAGTTATGGAACAAAATGTATTTTCTTAAACCAAAAATAAAATCTTACATCCAAGCCAGTAGTTATGTTGCCTTATCCTGTGTTTAAGTTCAAATCCACCATGCATTCAAAAATTTGACCGTTACATTCTTCTTTCAGTTACGCAACGTGCAAGTTTGGCTCTGTGTGAAGTATTGAAACGGTAGTAATAGCAACAGATAATGACCATTCATTGGTATCACAGCAATTACTACACCTAGCTTTTTTGTTCTTTTAGAAATCTAATTGAAATTGGCATCAGTCTGGTCTTATTAAGATGACTATAATTAAAACTTGTAAGCCTGAGGCTCCATTGGACCAGCAATAACTACCCCACAACACAGTGACGCAAAACAGACATTCAACACAGCATGGGCGCTATCTCTAAAGCTTGTAAAGTTTTGCACAGAATTGTTCACACTTTAATTGCTCACTCAAACGCTGCTAACCTACACAGTGTTGGATATAGCGATTTTTTTTCTTTAACCCTCGAGAAAAATTGTATATCTCTTCTCCAGCACGTCTCTAGCAGAGCAGAGGTGTCAGACAGCTTGGTTGCCCCTGGCTAAGTTTAAATTACTTTCAAGTGACTTTGTTCCATCCCTGATATCACCTTAGCCTAAACTTGTCTTGAAATCTACACAGGGAGAAAGGGAATAGAAGCAGATATTGATTACCGTGCTTTTCATGAAAGGCTCCGAAGTGAACAGTAAATATGTGTGGAAAGACCGAAGAGAACATCATTGTAAGGTGATAAAAAAAAAGCGTCTTTATGGACTTCTTCCATTATATCTAATGAATAAAACAACACTGTTAGTAGGTGGTAAAAAGGAATCAAAGCTACTTAAGGTTTTATGGTATCAGTTAATTAGGTTTCTGTAGCTATCCAGAGACAGCAAATCAGTGTTTAATGGGGATAGTAGAGATTAGGAATCTTAGGCCATTCAAATAGAATCATACCTTCGACTAACTGATTTAAACTTGTATTTTTCATTGACCCTTAAATATAAATAATTAAGGAAATGTTAACGGAGGGGAAGGCAAGTACATCCAGGCCTTTGATGAACCTTGAGCTATCTGTGTCGATATGAATGGGGCAAGTCTTTCTGTTCTCCGTTCCCTACGGCGTGTCTTGGAAGCCTCAAGATAACCTTTGAGCTCAGGGTTCCAGTTCAACAAGATAACCTTTCGTTGTTCATGTCAAAAGTTCCTGATCAATGTTCTCACTTGCAAATATATATATATCTTTGCTTCGAGGCAAAACGGGAAGTTTTAGAAATCCTCATACCTTACTGGTGTTCTTCTATAGCACGTTATTTCCTAATGTCTATGATTGAAATATAACTCAACATATGAATAAGTCTATTCGTAAAGTAAACAGTATTATGTTAGTCAGAATAATATAAAAGTTGATTATTTCCTCTGTAAAAGCAGAAATTGGTTTCCGATGATGGATGAGACCTTGAAATATAGTTCAATTAATTCCGGTTGGTCAAAGCATTAGCATTGGGCTTGTTGAATATAATGCTTTCAGTTTTATGACAGTTTTTTTACAGGTAAGGAATGTCTAATTAAGTATTCTTGAGAACTTAATAGAAGCCAAGAACTTGTTTCAAATTGATTGTATTTTTCTGACAGTAAAATAAAACGTATAAAAAGTAATACAGCAGAACCATTTATCTATGCATTCTTATTGTTCCTTCTTCCTGGGGCCTACATTACTTATAATGCAACTGGATCACCATGAGTTTGATTAGGGAAAGATCTTCTAAATAAAAGAAGATACTAGTATTAAAGTGCCCGTGAAGTGCATTTTTTTGCGCCAAAATGAAATGGCAGTTTCATTTCTTACATATCATTGTACCTGTTCATGGCTAAAATAATTTTTTAGGAAGTGCGAGGGACGAGATAAACATATCAAATTTTTCATCCCGTGAACGGCCGTCTGAGCCTACCGCTGCTGCAGACGATAGCGGCTGTGACGTCACAAGATGGGCCCAGTTGTGATTGTAAACATGGCGGAGACTTCGGAAAGTGATACTGGTGCGAGAGAAATTAGTGATTTTGACAGCTTTTCGGACAGGATAGATGAGGAAAGTGGCCATGGAAGTCTATTTTGTCATAGATCTAGAGTAGATCTACACACAGGATTGGCCATCACCTGATCATACATTCATCTGTTCATAGCATGATGCAACATTCATGTTCACATGCAGTGTTGTGCTAGTTACTGAAAACCAGTAACTAGTTACAATTACTAGTTACTTCACTACTTACACCAAAAAGTAATGCGTTACTGTGAAAAGTAACTTTTTAGTTACTTAAAAAAGGGCACCCATTAATGCCCTTATACTGTAGCCTTCATTTCAGTACTGTTATTGCATCGGAGAATAATACAACCTGTTGATCAACTTGACATGCATTTGCATCACTGAACTCTGCTAAGCAATGTGGTCTATACAAACACAAACACAAAGATATGTTTCAAAGTGCCAATCCAGCCGCTGTTGCTTAGGTGGAGGTGGAGTGGCGTCGGATGAGTCTGGGTCTGTGGTCTTAGCTACTAGCTTCGTCCCAGCATGTTGTTTCTGCAGATGTTTCAACAGATTTTAATTGCTGTTTTGGGCAGTCGATAGGATCTTTGACCCGCCAAGACACAACTTACATTTAACTAAAACGTTCAGGCCCACAGTATATAAGGCGGCCGCGCCTCCCGACCGTCATCCTTTTCTCTTCAGCGAGCAGGATAAACAATTGAGAGCGAAAGAAAGAGGAGAAGATCAAGCAAGGAATGGCAAACTCACCAGTCCTTGAGCCCCGACCCTGTCTTACATGCAACGGCCTAATCGCAGGTGCCGATCCCCACCGCCTGTGTTTCGAGTGTTTGGGGCCTGAACACGCCGGGGACGGCTTGCAGTCTCCCTCCTGTAATGCCTGCTGGATGCTACCACAGCTTTCAGGCCTACTATTTGGAAGAGGTGCCATTCGTTTTCGCCATCCCGGCGGGCCGGCCAACTGGCCGGCCCCGTTCGCCGAGGAGGAAGACGACGAGGGTTCCTCGATGTCGGGTGCTTCCGGTTCCGGCGCCCAGGACGGGCCCCCACACAGGTCCACACGTCAGGACTTCCCATCGGTGATGGCCATCACGGCGGAGCGTGTAGGATTACCGCTCCCCCCGCCACTCCCCAGCGCAACCGGCCTTCGTTTCGCCCCCGTTGCCAGACATCTGGCAGTGTGTGGAGGCGACGTGGCGACAGCAGCTGAGAACGAGGGCGCCTGTGGCAGGTATGTCAGGTATCCTGAGGGTGCAGGGCCGCTCGGACATGGTGTGTCCCGGCGTGCCCCCCCTTGATGAGAGCCTGGCAGCCCATCTGCTGCTGGTGCGCAGATGGCAGCAGCGGCCAATAATCTCGGTGTGTTTGGCGTCTCTCTGATTTCCCCTCAGCAGGTTGCCCCCGCCCCCCCGTCTCAGGACGGGAGCGATTATTCGGACCGCTGTATTGGTCAGATGAACAATCTGACCCACGGTGTAGCCGCCGCAGCGGGCCGAGTGATGTCCCTGGCCACAGTGGCGTCACGTCATGTGTGGCTGGGACTCACTGCGCTGTCCAGGAAGGACAGCGAGGATCTCCTTGGGGCCCCCGTATCCACGGAGGGGCTCTTTGGGTCGATCACGTCGGTCACCAGCGCTTTCGCCGCCTGGAGGAAGAGAGGCTGCAGCTCAGCCGTATGCTTCCGCTGGCTCATCCTCGAGCTCCTCCGCAGGGGAGAGAGCGCGGTGCTACAATAAGGAAGAGAGAGAGGCGACGATATAGAGCCCCCTCGGCTCCCGCTGTCCCCTCCACCTCCGCGGCCCGTCCCGCTAGGGATAGCCTACGAGTACAACAGACTGCCGTTTGGCTACTCCCTATCCCCACGCACATTCAGCAAATGTGTGGCCACAGCGCTTCAGCCACTTCGCGACCATGGCATGAGGGTTTTCTTTTATCTGGACGACCTCATAGTCATGGCCAGGTCCAGGGAATGGGCAATGTTTCACACAGCCCAATTGATCCTACACCTAACCAAGTTGGGTTTTGCGGTCAATTGGAAGAAGAGCAATCCCATACCTCACCAGCAGGTGCAGTATCTCGGGATGGTGCTCGATGCAGGCAGGCTACGCGCCACCCTGTCAGAAAGCAGACAGGCGTCCCTGCTGCGAGCAGTTCGCAGACTGCTACAGGGGGCAACAGTGACAGCTTTGACTATCATGCAGACTCTGGGTCTCATCGCGGCTGCTCACTCCGTGGTGCCGCTGGGGTTTCTGCATATGCGCCGCCTGCAAAGGTGGTTTGCCGGCCTTCGTTTAGATCCGAAGAGGCACAAACAACGTCTGGTGACTATCCCCCCCCTCAGTTGTGGGCAACCTCCGGAACTTGGGGTCCCCAGTACATCTCCGGAGGAGAGCTCCGCTGGGGTGAGTGACCTCCTACATCACGGTGTTCACAGACGCATCTGTGACAGGATGGGGGGGGACCTGCCTAGAGAGAGCTATAGGTGGTCGCTGGGCTCTGACGGAGACTCAACACAGCAACCTCCTAGAGCTGCGGGCAGTAGGGTTGGTCCGACCTCCAGCACTTCAAACCTGTAATACAGGGCAAACGTGCTGGTGAGGAACGACAACCGCACCACAGTGGCGTACATCAACAGGCAGGGCGGAGTCTGCTCCGCCGCCTTGTTGACCACAGCAGATAACCTGTGGTTATGGGCCTCAGAGACTGTGTTGTCTCTGAGAGCCCTCCACATCCCGGGACTGGAAAACGGGAGGGCCGACCTCATGTCAAGAGGCGGGCCCCTGCCAGACGAATGGGTGCTTCACCCGGAGGTGGTGAAGCAGATCTGGGCCCGGTTCGGGAAAGCAGAGGTGGACCTGTTTGCCAACCGGCGAAACAGCCACTGTACTCTGTGGTTTTCCATGGCTCGGCGGGACAATCCGCCCTTGGGGGTGGACGCGTTTGCACACGAGCCATGGCCAAGAAAGCTGCTCCACTCCTTTCCACCGCTGTGCCTCATTCTCCCCCTCCTGGAGAGGGTGAGACGAGAACATCTGGCAGTCATCGTAGTGGCCCCAGACCGCCGCATGGCACCGTGGTTCGCGGAGGTGACACAGATGATGGTGGGCCAGCCCTGGGCAGTTCCTCAGGTCTGGGGGGCGATGTCTCAGGGGGCTGGTGCAATAGGGGCGTTACCCGCTCGGGGCCAACCTCTCTAGGCTTGGCTCCTGAGAGGGACATGCTGGGACAGGGGGGATTGTCTGACAAAGTTATCCAGACTATCCAGGCAGCAAGAGCAGGATCCACCACAGCCTGTTACAGGCCAAAGTGGTTGGCATTCCAGCGATGGTGTGAAGAGGGAAGTCTAGAGCAGGGGTTCCCAAACTTTTCAGGCCGCGACCCCCAAAATCACTGTGCCAGAGACTGGCGACCCCCCCGCCACGTGAATTTTCAACGGGGGGGGGGGGTTTTCATACAAATAACAGTGTTTCCCATACATGGACATACAAACCCCACAGACCCTCAACTCCGGTGTGTCTCACTCATTCAGGCGAGACACGGCAGGCAAAAACATCGTTTTTCATGCACTGGTACATTTTGATATGTTGTGCTATTTTGATTCCATAACATGTTTTCTTTCAGGCTTTTTGGAAGGAAAATGTACAAAATACATATTTAGGTGTTTATTTTACTATAGTTTGTCTATTTGCGTCTGTAGGTTTCTCCTAAATTCACCAAAAGTTAGCATTCTAACTTAACATAAAGTACCGCGACTGCTGTTTGGACCATGTAATCAGAGGTATCGTTCGAAAGCTCCGTCTCCTGCACAATATCATCGGATCCAAATATGGTCATTTCCTTTGTATCAGCAACCAATCGTGAAAGTACAAAGGGGTCTTAAACCAAAAAACTAAATCTCATTGGCTGGTGTCAATTTCTGACAACGTGATTCGTTCAGATGCGTCACGTGGTGTGCTAAAACACTTCTTGGTTTAGATTTCCCTGGAAATGTAAATCTCAAAATGGCAAAAGAACAGCGATAAAAACGTTCACAGAGAAGACGACAACAATTGTCACTTTCACAAATCAATGTTAGACAAAAAACAAATGATCCCGAACACGAAATACCTTCACGGAGTGCGTCGAGGCGCAAGCTGTCATCCAAAGAACAGCAGGGTTTAGGAAGCGCCTCACAGCAATCTTTAAAGGTAGTTTTCTCAAAATGAGTTTTTTCTCATATTCTGAGTGAGAAATGTCTACTTCAGTAGCACTTACATACACCAAACCTTCCAGTTATATTCCTATCAATATTCTGAAGGTTTTTACAGAAGGGTTTGTTTATATATCATTCATAGCCTGAATTATATAACATTTTATACCTAAAAACATGGCGAAAATTGATATTTTAGGGCTGTTGACAGTATTTTCTGATTTATGGAGTGATAAAAAGATATATCCAAAATCCCTTCTGTAAAAACTTTAGATTCTAATATGACTACAACATGAAACAAGAATTTCGAACCTGACTTTATCCAATGTTCAGAATTGTGTTCCTGAAAGTATAAAAATATGCGCATAATTAATGAGATTATGGCTCATTTGCATGGGGGGGGGCGGTGCCCCTACAAATAGAATCAAATTATGTGGGAAACACTGGATATATAATAATAATAATAATATAAAATAATATAAAATATTTTTTTATTATTTTTATTTTTATTTTGAATCATCTCACGACCCCCACCCGGTGCAGTGGCTGCTAACCAGGAAGCCGGTCAGGGGCAGTGTGATGGGTATTTGGACGACAGGGCGTGTATCCATCAGGGCTCCACCCACTCTACCCATAGAGTCCAGTAGAGGGCGGAGCCTGTGAGATATAACGATGGGTTACGTATTGTAAACCTAGTTATATAAGCACAGGCGGAGCCCTCTACTAGGGGCCCTGTCTGTCCTATGCTGCTTGCTGAAGAGGGTGTAGGATGACGGTCGGGAGGCGAGGCCGCCTTATATACTGTGGGCCTGCGCGCGCACTCAGGTAGGTCCGCCCCCGGGGGCCGGCTACGTTTATAAATATCTCATAGGTGAACGCTCGCATAGTAAGGTCAAGGGCAGTACCCATAGAGTCCAGTAGAGGGCTCGGCCTGTGCTTATATAACTAGGGTTACAATACGTAACCCATCGTTTCATGTCACATGTTCTTTATTAAACAACATCATACAATTTTAGGGTTAGGGTCAATTATCAGCAAAACGTAAGTGAATGTTGTTTAAAGCATTTCAAATCACAACTTTCATTGTGATGTTGAGAGCTTTTAAGGCAATTTACAGAACAACAGTACAGTCGTTACATACTCAACTACAAGGGGTCCATGGTCAGCAATATGTAAATGTAGGTTTGAAGCATTTTGAAAAGAATCTTTTCTTCTGTCTTTTTAGGAAATAATGCTAAAATGTCGTCATGGGGGCAAACAATACACCAAAATTATAGAATTAGGGTTAGGGTCTGGAAATAACTGGGTCTGTACCCAGCATCATCACATGCCGGACCACAAGTGGGAGAAAAAGATAATTGCTTTACACGTCAAGAACTAGTGAGCTTCCTTTTTCTCCAACCTCAGCTTTAAATCTGATATTTGTGATAGCACACACAGACTCTTTTTCCCAGTAAAATACAGCCATCATAACTCACACTTTACCTTCAGTATTATGTAACTGTAACCTCCTCGTTTCAAAGAGAAAGCTGTCACACATTCATTCTTTTGTTTAACAAATGTCTATTTTACCAGCACTTTCCTTAACAAGTGTGCAAACACACTGACTCAACACTTACTATTACATTCACCCAGTAGCCCTGGAATCAATTTAAATCCATAATCACACTATCCATTGCTGCTCCCACTTTGAAACATAATTAATATGCAACAACAAAGCAAGGATAATTACATTTTCTTTCCATTTTCATAATGCAGCGGGTGCCATCCAGCTTGACACACGGTGAAAGGAGAGCTCCTGCTGTCCGCATATGCTGACTGATGTGTTTCAGAGGAATAAAGTATAGTCGCTAGCTGATTGACTTTTCAGTTATGCAGTTTTTTCCTCTATGAGGCAAAATGTAGGGTAATATTTACAGAAATACTATAAATAAAGCTTTATATAGGTCCCTTTTGCATTAATAAACAATGCAATGTGCAACACATGAAGTAAAATGCACTGAACCTAATGAAGGAATTCCAACAAAAGTGATGTGCAAAATAAATTATATCTAATATCAACCTAGACTGCAAGTGTAAAGTTCTATGAGCTCGCAAAAGAGGTCGCATTTAGCTTTTTGGGGTTTTCCCTTTCCTGTATAGTCCTGTGTGAAACAAGAGCCCAGTCTGATCAGATTGGGTAGCTGGCCGGCTCTGTTGTGATTGGTCAACTGCTTAGAGATGTCCCGCCCCTTAGCTGATCAGGTTCAATGTGTTGGAGCGCTAGCCAGTAGAAGCACGAGTGATGTCACTACCTGTAGTAAAAGGGCTAGAACTGAGGCATTTCAGGCATGTGTGGGAGAGAAACTCCCTCTGGAGGGAACTTTGGGATTTTAGCCTTTGCAGACAATTTACATGCACAGAAACCTATATAAAAACTACAGGAAAGGGAAAACCCCAAAAAGCATTATAGAGTGTAGCTAAACTGACGGAATCACCTCCCTTTAAAACGCAATATAGTTCAAACGACAATCTACAAAATCATAACTTTAATTAAACTTCTCTCTGAAAAAACCCACAACTTAACATTTTTAAATTCGTAAAGGTTGTATTGATTGCAGGAATGTTGTATTTGACTGCATTAGCTTTAGCTATGTGTACCAATTAAACTGGAAAGTGTATTCGCAGATCATTTTTTTCAAAACATCTAGTGTGTTACATTATATTCATTTATATAATAAATATGATATTGTTTGTGCTGATTGAAGCAAAAATAATTAGGTTCATTATCATTGTTGTGTATGCTTTTATGTTACAATAAAAAAGGTTCAAGGTTTGTTCACTGACAGTAATTACCACTGCTGTCATTGTCAGAGTCTCTGTGCAAACATTATATAGACAAATAGTATGCTGACATTGTGCCTGTATTTTCTGAATTGTCACAAAAAAACGTTTGACTGCGAGTAAATTCGATTTATTTAGCCTTTTGAGATGCCAAGAAGATGCAATTATCAGGCGTCTCGAAGCGGTGACACGTGAAGGCAATCAGCAGCTATGCTGGTGTAAACCCTGCGGTTAATTCCCTGCTCTTCTGCATTTATATAGTGCTGCTGCAAGAACACTGCTGTGTTTACGATGCACACATACATATTCAATGAGGTGTGCTCAGCCACTTCAGAAAACCTCAAATACACCGCGTAAGAAATAAAAAAGATTCAAACAATAGATTCACCGTTATGATCCATCTTATATCTAAAAATTTGCTCTTGACGGCAATATTGCGAGCGTGTAGAGGTGCGGCGAATGCTTTTGCATTAGTGTGAATTATGAGCTTATCTGTGTTTTGGTGAGGCCACAAGATGAGCTAAAGGGCTTTTCCTTCTCCCCTGGTGATTCATGCGCGCGCCTCGCTAATGGTGGCTAATTTGCTAGTGAGGCCTAATTGGGTTCGGGAACCATCCACTCAACGGGAAATGTGAACACCAGCAGAGATAGTATCTGTGTGTATGTGGTTGTGTTCGTTTTTTTTTGTGTGCTCAACTGTATGTCTCTTTTGGAGGGTTACATCATTACCTAAATTCTTTTTTTGTTTTTTTTGCATGTCTTGTAGTATGTGTATGCAAGATGTCACAAAGTACACCATAACTGTATTTTAGAGGGATTTTCTTAAGTGTACTTAACAGCATGAGTCCTTTAATGCTATTGATTATTTTGTGTATTTGTGTGTGTGTGTTCTTGCCATGAGTATGTTTATGCAAGATGTTACACAGAAGATCACAACTGTGTTTTAGTGTTACTTTTTTTCTGCATTTAACATAATGAGTCTTTGGGGGGGTTTCACCATTACCTTAATTGTGTGTGTGTGTGTGTGTGTGTGTGTGTGTGTGTGTGTGTGTGTGTGTGTGTGTGTGTGTGTGTGTGTGTGTGTGTGTGTGTGTGTGTGTGTGTGTGTGTGTGTGTGTGTGTGTGTGTGTGTGTGTGCACAAAATATAACTGTACTTTAGTAAGTTTAATAGTATGAATTTTTAAGAGGGTTTACCATTACCTTCATTCTCTCTCAAATGTATGTTAGTGTACATGCCTTCAGTGTATTAAACATAATGGGGCTTTCTGAGGGTTTCACCATACCTTTAAGGCATATTAACTGTTTTCGTGTGTGTGTGTGTGTGACGTTTTTAGTGTATTCAATTGTATTTGTTTTGTCTTTGAGTGTTTCACTATAACCATGATTCTATATATCTTTTTATTTGTGTGTACAGTATGTGTGGGTGTGCTTACAGTATGTGTGAGCGAGATGTTACAAATTGATGATCTTTTTGTCTGTGTTTATGTGTGTGGGTTTGCAAACAGTATGTGTATGTACATTGTTACACATAACAGAGAAAGAGATTTCCTCGTGAGGGATTAATAAAGTATGTCTTCTTTTTATTCTTCTTCTTCTTCAGATCATAATGGATTTTTAGTATGAATTTATGAGTCTTTGGGAGAGTTTCACATTTACCCTAATTTTATTATTTATTTGTGTGTGTGTGTGTGTGTGTGTGTGTGCTTACAGTATGTGTATCAATTCAATTGTATTAGTGTTAGGGAGGGTTTAACCATTAGCTTAATTTTTTTTGTCTTGTCGTGCTCGTGTGTGTGTGGTTGTGTGTGTGTGTGTTTGTGTGTGTGTGTGAGAGAGAGAGAGAGAGTGTGTGTGTGTGTGAGAGTGTGTATGCATGCACGTACAGTCTCGTAGAAGTTGTCTTGATGCAAATGAGAAACTGTGGGAGGCAAAGACAGGCTTCAAAGCACGCTTTGAAACACCAATGTGCTATGGAAGCATATGCACACCCAGCGAGCTGGTAAAGGATGAAAAATCTTCTTATTGACCAATAAATTCAGTGCAAGCACATGAAAGTGTTATGGAGGGTGGCCATCTTTTTTGCTTATCCCTAGTGCGGTAATGTGCAGCTGGAGAATGCTTAATTGCCTCCACAAAATGACAAATCCCCAGGCAGGTTTAGGTTCCCAACATGAAATACTGTCCTATTCTGAACGTCGCAGGAGGATGCATTGTGCAGTTATCCATTTTAAGCATTATGTTCTTCTTTGTTGATTGTTAAGCAAAAACACTTATTTTTTTCTACTGTTTCTGATATTGACAAATCCAACTGGCAACTCTTGCTCTGTGTGAGTAAACAATTTTTCAGGCTTTGAAAGTGGTCCCTTTATGATTTCCGGGGTTTCCCCTTTCCTGTAGTGTGTTATATAGGCTTAATCCCTGTGTTCCCTCCAGATTAATTTTCTCCCCGCCTGAAACGTCTCCATTCGATTTATTTGTTTACTTCCGTAACATAGTGACATCACTATGTTACGGAAGTAAACAAATAAATCACTTGTATGGCAAGCCATTTGAGTATTTATTCCATATCCTTGATATCAGACGGCAGCTGCCTACACTAGTTGGCTCTTTGATTTCACTTGTTGGATATATGGTCACACTAGTTTGGCACTCTGCTTTACTAGTTCAATAAAACATTGTACTAGTCACTCTTTTTAAGCAACTAGTGGCACTTTTGTCGGACTAGTTACCTATGGCAAGCCATTTGAGGATTTATTCCACATCCTTGATATCAGACGGCAGCTGTCTACACTAGTTGGCTCTTTGATTTCACTTGTTAGATATATTGTCAACTAGTTTGGCACTCTGCTTTACTAGTTCAATAAAACATTACACTAGTCACTCTTTTTCAGCGACTAGTGGCACTTTTGTCCGACTAGTTAGCACATAAGCCTTACTAGTGACGCCAGGAGCAGCACTAGTTGCACCAAAGTATCAACATGTAAGCTTTTTCATGAACTAGTGACCCTCTGACCGTACTAGTGACGCTAAAAGTCTTACATGTTAACTAGTGTGCTGCAAAAGCTCTGACATGTTAACTAGTTACACAAAAGAAGCACAATGGCAAGCCATTTGAGGATTTATTCCACATCCTTGATATCAGACGGCTATGGCATATGGCAAGCCATTTGAGGATTTATTCCACATCCTTGATATCAGACGGCAGCTGTCTACACTAGTCGGCTCTTTGATTCCACTTGTTAGATATATGGTCAAACTAGTTTGGTATGGCAAGCCATTTGAGGATTTATTCCACATCCTTGATATCAGACGGCAGCTGTCTACACTAGTTGGCTCTTTGATTTCACTTGTTAGATATATGGTCAAACTAGTTTGGCATTCTGCTTTACTAGTTCAATAAAACATTACACTAGTCAGTCTTTTTCAGCGACTAGTGGCACTTTTGTCCGACTAGTTAGCCCATAAGCCTTACTAGTGACGCCAGGAGCAGCACTAGTTGCACCAAAGTATCAACATGTAAGCTTTTTCATGAACTAATGACCCTCTGACCGTACTAGTGACGCTAAAAGTCTTACATGTTAACTAGTGCGCTGCAAAAGCTCTGACATGTTAACTAGTTACACAAAATAAGCACAACTAGTTAACTAGTGGCATACATTTGTCTGCACTAGTTAACTAGTCGCACCCAGAATCACTCACTAGTTAACTAGTAAAGGCACAAGGTTCACTAGTTAACTAGTTGACGCGTCTTTTGGCCTTACTAGTTAACTAGTGGGGCTCAAAATGTCTACACGTTAACTAGTGAACCCTTCGCCCTTTACTAGTTAACTAGTGAGATACATTGAAATTCCACTAGTGAACTAGTCGGGCTTAAAATGTTCACTAGTCACACTAGTGGATCCCAAATGTGCACTAGTCGCACTAGTCGCACTTGTCGCACAGAATGCTAATGAGGAGGAGGGGAAATAATGCATCGAGGTCTCCTATTGGCTCTTAAGATAGACCTCACCCATCAATCTTCACAGAAGTTCAAACACAAACATGGCGGACGTTATAATCAGTGGCGGCTGTTCTATAGAGGGCGCCGCCCTTCTTAAACCACACACAAAAACATTATTATTATTAATAATAATAATTATAATAATCATAATAATCATCATAATCATAAACAACCCTTAAATCAGGCTTTAGTTACACCTGAGTAAAATTCCGGGAAGGTGATTGTCAAGTGCCAACAATCAGGAGAGATATTTGATAGTTCGTGCTTGAGAAGACTAAACATTTATCTGCAGATCTGTATAAAGTATATTCATTACTCGTTATTCTCTAATAGTTATTTAAAGACTGTATATAATGGCTATTTTGCACATCCCCTTCAAGATTTCAAGATTTTCTAAGGTTTATTGACATATGTATCATATACACAACTACGGTGTAGTTATGCAATGAATGAAAAACTTGGGTTGCAGGTTCCTCAACAGTGCATTACAAGACATCTATCAATATGTGTGTATACCTCCACCATTAAACTGTTTGTATTCTGCACATTTCTTATACCATCTACATACATAAGAGTATAATTCATATGTATAATATCAGTTAAAATAAGTGCTTCAACATAGTTAACATTGCAGGAAAGCAATATATTAGACGTTAATATTTAAAAGAAGACCTTAATCTAAAGTATTATTTAATGTTTAAATAAAGGTTAATTAGTTTGTCTGTTTTGCACATCCTCCTATTAATATCTTTGTACATCCGGCACTAAACTGTTTTATTGTAGAGATCACTTACAGTATCTTCTTGGTTTTTTATATTCTATATTTCTATCATTGACCTTCTACTTTCCCCTTTATGAAAGTATGTACTCTTAATATGTTTTTCATCAAATATAACACATAAAAACAATAATTCAATAACGTGCTTTAACCACTAGGCGGTGCACACAAGGTACACACAGCCATAATAACTTTGTATTATTAGTGTTGGACACTTATGTATGTATAACATCTGAAGATGTTCATGTTTTCACATAATTTTTACAGCATATTGCTATATTATTTCAGACTCAGTATTTACATTCTTATATTCAAAGAAAATCAGTAATATCTTCAAAAACTACAAGTCCTTTTATATCAGCTGTGCACCGTTATGGTGTAAATATAACCTATCTACGAATTAGATCAAATGTAAAAGTCAGCCGAATTAGTGTTGATACTGCAAGGAGACGTATTGTGTGAAGAGAAATGGAAGATGTTGTTTAATTGCTGATAGATTTATGATCCACGTCACATATTCAGTTTCGGCGGCATTTCTTCCAGTTTGTCTAGACGTCTTCTAATCAGGGCTCTATAAATAAAGAACTACGGCAGATGTGTTTTATGTAATGCGGCCGAACCGTGTATTACAATGCTGTTATGTGATGACTTCCGAAGAGAAAAGCAAGCACACTCGGAATAAAGTATTATTTTATTTTAAAAGAAAATGTTTTTCGGATTTCATATCGCATAAACACCATATCCCAGCGTGCATTGCGGCTAAAACATCCAATCAACGAGCTTAAACCATAGCTGAGGATCTTGGGTAATCAGTTCAGTGGCTGTGAATCGCAATGATTCTCGAAATGTCCCTTTAGGCCTACGTCTGTTTCCGGTTATTTTTATTTTGAAATTCAGTTCCTGAGGAACGGCTAAAAAGCCCGAGATTATGGAATTAAACAAATAAATAAAAACAAGGATAATTGTGTGTTATTGTTGAGTAAATAAAAGTGTGTTATTTAGAAAAGAATAACAAATTAGAAGGAAAAAAAGATTTAAAATAATACAGATTTCAGTATTTCGAGGCTCTGAGCCCATTTCTTTTCCTCACTGATGGCCAAAAAAGTCCGACATTATACGATTTAAAATAAAAACAATAATCGTGGCTTGATATCTAGTAAGGAGATGTTTTCATGAACCCCACAGCTTCCGGTCTACCAAGACCCGACCGGACAAAAAGACGTGTTGCAGGCACGAAACACACTACCAATAGAAATACATTGCTTTTAAAATCGTTCTGTTTGACACGAATAAAAGGGGAAGATCGTGTTGGTGAACACGAATCAATAGATTAAATGTCGTGACTATAACACGAAATGCTGTGAGACTGGGTTGGAATAATGTAATAGTTGAATGGTTTCTGCAGCTGAAAGTAGGCTGAAGGAGTTAAATATCAGATGTAAGTAGTAGTGAATGAATTTGGATTAAGAAGAGAAAAGAAAGTAAAAAGGCTTGGCAGCAGAATATTTTGACTGCAAACTTTTCGACTAAAACCATACGTCAACAATAATGTATAACATATGTGGAACATGTTGAAGTCAGTATGAAGTCTCCATCAGACAGAAAAGAATAGGCTGAGACAGTCTGTTAAAGTCCAGTGTGTTTGTCAGTGTTTGTTTCTGTGCTGAGCACCTAATCATAACAAATAATCATGACACCTGTGTGAGCCCAGAGATCAAAGGTTTCAATCTGCCCAGCAACACCATGGTTACCAGCTGCAGCACTGAGTACCATTAAGAATGCATTGAGGATTATATCTGACAATTTTGCCACCTGTTCAAAAACTATGGCTCCTATCAAAAAGTTAACAGACCGTGAGCATCAGGGAACCCCAATGAACTGATATATGTTTGTAGACAGCTATCATACTGAATAAATATTTACTGTGAATGTATGCAAAAATGTATGGCATATAGCTGTCTAACAGAAGTTAAATCCATTTCTCCCTTATTCTGACAATGTACTTAAAGACCCAGTGAAGTGTGCGCCGGTGCATGATCTGTTATGCTAATACGTATAGTAATGACCAAAATTGTCCATTGGAACCCATATAAAAGATGTTGGAATAGCAACGAATTTGACGAGTTGGAATTTTCCGCTGGGAAATCCGCCTTCGTGGGCGTGGCTTGCGATCTACTGCGTGACGTCAGCCGAAGTGTTTACATTCACCACCGTTCATTTTGTCTCTGTTTCAAAGTGGAATTTACCAACGTTTTTGAGCGAGTATTTTATTGGAAAGTGTTTCGCAGTCGACTGGAAGTGATTGCCAATCGAGGAAACCTGACAATGGAGGCGACAGTGAAGAAAAAGGGAGGAAAAACACACGGGAAGCGATGCATTGCCGCTGGCTGTGGTAATGTCAATTCTGCCGAAGTGGCGATGTTTCTGTTACCAAAAGATGAAGGTGAGTGGCTGGTGTTATTGTTTCGTAGATTCGTAGATTGTTTATGAAAAATAAAGGCCACTGTGTTTGTGTCTATTAACAAGACTATCATGGCGGCGGCAGAGCTCAAGTCGAGTTTCTCCGCCTGGAGATATTCTCACTATTTCACTTTTGTCGAGCACAAAGAAAAGAACGTTTTAGTTAAATGTAAGTTGTGTCTTGGCGGGTCAAAGATCCTATCGACTGCCCAAAACAGCAATTAAAATCTGTTGAAACATCTGCAGAAACAACATGCTGGGACGAAGCTAGTAGCTAAGACCACAGACCCAGACTCATCCGACGCCACTCCACCTCCACCTAAGCAACAGCGGCTGGATTGGCACTTTGAAACATATCTTTGTGTTTGTGTTTGTATAGACCACATTGCTTAGCAGAGTTCAGTGATGCAAATGCATGTCAAGTTGATCAACAGGTTGTATTATTCTCCGATGCAATAACAGTACTGAAATGAAGGCTACAGTATAAGGGCATTAATGGGTGCCCTTTTTTAAGTAACTAAAAAGTTACTTTTCACAGTAACGCATTACTTTTTGGTGTAAGTAGTGAAGTAACTAGTAATTGTAACTAGTTACTGGTTTTCAGTAACTAGCACAACACTGCATGTGAACATGAATGTTGCATCATGCTATGAACAGATGAATGTATGATCAGGTGATGGCCAATCCTGTGTGTAGATCTATGACAAAATATTGTCCTCAACTAAATTGACTTCCATGGCCACTTTCCTCATCTATCCTGTCCGAAAAGCTGTCAAAATCACTCATTTCTCTCGCACCAGTATCACTTTCCGAAGGCTCCGCCATGTTTACAATCACAACTGGGCCCATCTTGTGACGTCACAGCCGCTATCGTCTGCAGCAGCGGTAGGCTCAGACTCTGAAAAATTTGCGATGTTTATCTCGTCCCTCGCACTTCCTAAAAAAATATTTTAGCCATGAACAGGTACAATTATATGTAAGAAATGAAACTGCCATTTCATTTTGGCGCAAAAAAATGCACTTCACTGGCACTTTAAAGGTGGGGTAGGTAAGTTTGGAGAAACCAGCTCGAGTGCGCTAGAATTTGAAAATACACAGCCGGGAAAAATCAGCCGATTTATTTGGACTAGATTATCCCAGAGAGTCTAAACATTCTTTATAACACAGTTTTAGATTTGCGAAACCTTTATTCTATTTGTTAAAATACAAAAAAGGTAGATTTCAGTGCTTTTTTCGCATCTAGACCACATTAGACCAGTTCCTGATCTAAAACCACTATACCTACACTCATCAAACACAACATAAAAGGTTGCACAGGAAAGTGGTTCATGCAGGATTAAAAAAAAAAAGTATAGTTTAAAATCACAATTGTAATCAGGAGACATGATACACAGTATGGCAAATGACTGGGCTGCTGTGCAGGTCTACAGTATAAACTCTATGGATAATGGGGTAATGGGGATCATGTCTGCAGGCAGGTGGGAGGTCAGGGGAATGCAAAGGTAGGAACACGATGAGGGCAAATGGTGGGAAGGAGAGGAAGAGCAGGGTCTGAAATGATGGCAGGTGTTAGTGGAAGATAAATGAAAATTATTTATATGTTGATAAATGAGACAAAGAATTGACAGAAAGCTTTTTATGAAAATGTCCATATAGCTCAAATGAAGAACAAGCACACTAATGGCTGAATGATGGTTCTTCTAACACAGGCCACAATAACAGCTCTGGATAAAGTCGGAGGTATGCAACTGGCAGAAGCATTAGAGAAGATCGAGTGTGGCCAGTTACAGGAAAAGTACAAGAAAAACAGTAATTTTCTTTTGAAACTGCAATTTCAAGAGTGCTAACATTTCAAGAGTCCATGTTAACCTTTTTTTTTAAGTGAAAAAGAAGACATGATAATGCAGACGAGAAATGAAATGGAGAGACGTGGACTTCTGCACTGACTTTCTCAATACAAATGTTGAAAAATGTAATTTCCCTCTGTTTTTTCACAAATAGAATTAAGGTTTCACAAATCTAAAACTGTAGGTATAGTGGTTTTAGATCAGGACCTGGTCTAATGTGGTCTAGATGTAAAAAAAAGCTGCGAAATCTCCCTTTTTTGTATTTTCACAAATAGAATAAAGGTTTTACTAATCTAAAACTGTGTTATAAAGAATGTTTAGACTCCCCTGGATAATTCTAGTCCAAATAAATCGGCTATGCAGCGATTAAAGCGCCTGTCACACTTTGGGAACCACTGCATTAATTCAACATTGGATTTTGGTTCAATTGGTTATTTTTGGTTGAGGTTGAAAAATCAATGTTGATTCGATGTGTTATTACAGATACCATTTCAACGTTTGAAAAAATCTTGTTGAATCAATTTGATATAGATGCCGTTTTTTCAACGTTGAAATTCCCTACAATGAATTTACATTGTTCCAACGTGAGACCAACTCTCCCCTCCCCTATACTTGTATTTCAAACACAGCATAACAAGGATTTTTGAGTTAACCGTTAAGACCGTTGCAGTCACATTTTCCTCCATGGAAACCCAGACGACTGCGTGCATGCGCATTGCTTTCGTCTACGGGGTTTCCCAGGGTCTGAGCAGGGTCCCGTCACTGTCTCTCAGCGGCGCTGAGCGAATTAACATTTGAATTGTGCAGCATTGCACATGTGCAGAATAGACTTTCTAACCGGCGTGTGTCCTTCAGCATAGCCTAGTTCTCAAACCGTCTGGAAGATTTGAACTGAGACATTCTATACACTGTAAAAAAAGATCCTAATTTTACAGGAAATAATTAATGTTTTATAGTAATTATCATGTTTTTTAAATAACTTGCAAAATCCTGTAAAATTACAGATATGAACTATAAATTAACAACCCAAAATATTTTAAGTATTTTGACAATAACAACAAATAACATTTATTTCATTTTTTTTTAAAGTAAATTTACTATATGATATTTACAGTATTTTTGCACTTTCAGAAAATACACGCAGATGTACGTCAAATAAAATATTATCTGTAATTAAATATGTATCCACCACAAACACAAAATATCCAATGTTGAAACAAAAGTAAATAAATATGTTTTCATTAAATTCCTAACTTACTATATTGTAAACATCTACAGTTGACAATATCATTAAATTATAGAAAGTGGAGAAATCTCTGCAGGGAGGACCAAGGTTTAAAACACACACTGTTATTTACTCAACAATAAGTCACAGTTATCCTTGTTTTATTTATGTGTTCTGTTGCTGTGGGTTTTTTTCCATTGGTCAATATACAGTAATAAGCCTTATAGTCTTACATGCAGTATAATGCATGGTTTTCGGATTCTGGCCGACAGCCAGAGCTACGGCACTTGAAATAGAATTCAGCCAAAACACGGTAGACAAGTCAGGCAGGATTGGAATGAGTCCACAACATTCCTGATTGGTTAATATAAACGTCATCGAAGAAACCTGCCAATGAGAACTGTCCACGCTTGTCGTTCACATTTTAAACATCCACCACGTCAGTTTGAGCGGGTCTCCTCCTGCGGAGCTACAGCTGTCTGTATGTCTGCTGCAGGAGTTTATGGATTAATATCGGGATCGTTTTACATCTACACGTTAAATATGAGCATCGGGACGTCAACAAAGAACAGAAGACTTGAGATCTGGTGAGTCCTTCGACTGTAATGGAGTTAAACATGTATTTAGATAATCCTTACTTTGTGAATGTTTTATTTTAGGTTACGTTTCTTCTTCTAGTTAGCTGAGTTTCTTCCCGTTAAGTGGGTATGCATCATTAATAGGTTGTTAAATGTTAAGAAGCCCTGAGATGCTGTTTCTTGCAAGATGTTGCGCCCGGGAAACCGGGCTTAACAGGTGGCAGCTAACGTTAGCTTACAACTATTTTAGTTCATCATTTAAGAATGGGAGAATGAAAATAATGATTTGTGGTAATCAAAAACATGGATTAATATCGGGATCGTTTTACACAGATCTTGTACTTTAGTAAAAGTATAAGTACTCAGATCTTGTACTTGAGTATAAGTACTCAGATCTCAGATGAGTACTTCTACTTTTACTACAAGATCTGAGTACTTCTACTTTTACTCAAGTACAAGGTCTGAGTAATTCTACTTTTACTACAAGATCTGAGTACTTCTACTTTTACTCAAGTACAAGGTCTGAGTACTGTTTGCAATCCGCCAAAAATCGATAGAAGAAGAAGAAGAACAACAAGATGGCTGCATTAGCCGTCTCACAGAGTCTGTTGACAAATCAAATGCTGTGTTGCTGGCTTTCGTCCAATCAGATGCTGGGATTTGCTAAAGATGATTCTGCGTCACTGATGTTCGTCCAATCAGAGGCTGTAATGCTGCCGCATCAATCTGGGTTTAAACACATGGTTTTTTAGCATACAAGTAGCCTAGTTAGATAGCATCAGTATTCACGGAGTTAACTAAGGGAGAAACGAAAATATTGCGGTGCCTCGTTTTACCGTGAGTGAAAACGGTAAGTTCATTTTTGGTCGGTGAGGCTGTGACGTTAGGCTGCGGTGGGCAGGAGAGGTTTTATTTTCGGCAACTCCTGTGAATGGAAGGATTTGTCTCGCCTCGAAAACGAAACTTAATTTTGCATGACATTATCTGTAGATTCTACGTGTTATTCACTGTTAAATACGGCGTGGTTTTTAATCACTTTTATTCGGTGAAAGTGACCTGACGGTGAAGTAAGCTAAGCTTGTGTTATTGGTTCGGGCATCTCCGTGAAGGAGGTAGGGGGAGGGGCACCGCACACCCGTGAAAGTGAGTTGAGGGAAGAACTCGTTCTGGCATCAGAGGGAGAAGGGGGAGGGGAATTAAGGCTTCAACAAGTGAGCATTATGTGACCATCTGCTCTAGTTGATCTCAGAGCCCCATAAATATAATTTTAATATATTTTTACATATATGTTTTTTTTAATATATATATATATATATATATATATTAAAAAAATATATATATATATATATAAATGCATGTTTAAAATCTCAAAATAATACTTGCACCAATACAATTCAAATTATGCTGCAGAAAAATAACTGCTTAAAGTGGTTGTGACACCATCCCACCTACTGTTGTGTAGGGCTGCAACAAACGACTAATTTGATAATCGATTAATCTATCGATTAATGAAACGATTAATCGATTATTCGGATCGTTAAGGTTTTAACGGTACTACTACTTTTATCGATACTGCTTATCGATCCGGTCCTTTAACGATAGTCTTAACGGTTCTTTTGAAAATAAATAAGGTAAATTAACTAAACAAATTGTGAACAAAACTAACATTGCTTTTTATTTAAATTAAATAAATAATATTTCACATCAAAAGAAACAACAGTGTTTTAACAAATCATATTAAATAATGTGATGACAGAACCGTAAACAGAATAGCTGAAACTTTAACAAAATAAATAACTCGGTTACCTCTAATCATTAACCCATGTTTGTATAATTGAGTTAACTGTGTGTTGCTGCTAATATACATAACACCTGACGTGGAAACGTTACTCGGTGGATGGGGCTACAGAGCTACTAGAAAGACAGTCGAACCCGGTGCATTTCTCCGTCTGAATGTGGTGCACTTTGCTAAAGTTTTGACAAATTGCTCGTGTTACCGCCCTTAGATGCTAAACTCTTATTGCACTTTTGGTAACAAGCATTGTCCACATCGAGACGGGTAAAGTTTAACCACACCTTGGAGCGCTTCTCTCCGCCATCTCCTCCGTGTGTGAGTGTTGCTGCATGCATGTTGCAGAGCGTGTGTGTAGACTGCCCCCGCCCCCTCGCACACAGACGGGGAGAGAGAGAGATCTCTCGTCTGGATTGGAAAGATCGAAAATACATCATAGACGCATTTTGTAGTCTTATTGCATATTAGAAACGGAGTTGGCGACACTAAGACTGCGATATAATGTTTATGTAGCAATAATACATATGACATATATGTTTTAAATGTCTGTACCGATAAAAAGACTGATAACGTTGGAGCTTAAAGACCCACTGAAGTGTGCGACGGTGCATGATCTTTTATGCTAATACGTATAGTAATGACCAAAATTGTCCATTGGAACCCATATCAAAGATGTTGGAATAGCAACGAATTTGACGAGTTTGAATTTTCCGCTGGGAAATTCGCAGTCGACCTCCGCCTTCGTGGGCGTGGCTTGCGATCTACTGCGTGACGTCACAAGATGGGCCAAGCCGAAGTGTTTACATTCACCACCATTCATTTTGTCTCTATTTCAAAGTCGAATTTACCAACGTTTTTGAGCGAGTATTTGATTGGAAAGTGTTTCGCAGTCGACTGGAAGTGATTGCCAATCGAGAAAAGCTGACAATGGAGGCGACAGTGACGAAAAAGGGAGGAAAAACACACGGGAAGCGATGCATTGCCGCTGGCTGTGGTAATGTGAAGTCTGCCGAAGTGGCGATGTTTCTGTTCCCAAAAGATGAAGGTGAGTGGCTGGTGTCATTGTTTCGTAGATTCGTAGATTGTTTATGAAAAATAAACGCCACTGTGTTGATGTTTCTGTTCCCAAAAGATGAAGGTGAGTGGCTGGTGTCATTGTTTCGTAGATTCGTAGATTGTTTATGAAAAATAAACGCCACTGTGTTTGTGTTAACTAACAAGACTGTCATGGCGGCGGCAGAGCTCAAGTCGAGTTTCTCCGCCTGGAGATATTCTCACTATTTCACTTTTGTCGAGCACAAAGAAAAGAACGTTTTAGTTAAATGTAAGTTGTGTCTTGGCGGGTCAAAGATCCTATCGACTGCCCAAAACAGCAATTAAAATCTGTTGAAACATCTGCAGAAAAAACATGCTGGGACGAAGCTAGTAGCGAAGCTAGTAGCTAAGACCACAGACCCAGACTCATCCGACGCCATTCCACCTCCACCTAAGCAACAGCGGCTGGATTGGCACTTTGAAACATATCTTTGTGTTTGTGTTTGTATAGACCACATTGCTTAGCAGAGTTCAGTGATGCAAATGCATGTCAAGTTGATCAACAGGTTGTATTATTCTCCGATGCAATAACAGTACTGAAATGAAGGCTACAGTATAAGGGCATTAATGGGTGCCCTTTTCTAAGTAACTAAGAAGTTACTTTTCACAGTAACGCATTACTTTTTGGTGTAAGTAGTGAAGTAACTAGTAATTGTAACTACTTACTGGTTTTCAGTAACTAGCACAACACTGCATGTGAACATGAATGTTGCATCATGCTATGAACAGATGAATGTATGATCAGGTGATGGCCAATCCTGTGTGTAGATCTACTCTAGATCTATGACAAAATATTGTCCTCAACTAAATTGACTTCCATGGCCACTTTCCTCATCTATCCTGTCCGAAAAGCTGTCAAAATCACTCATTTCTCTCGCACCAGTATCACTTTCCGAAGTCTCTGCCATGTTTACAATCACAACTGGGCCCATCTTGTGACGTCACAGCCGCTATCGTCTGCAGCAGCGGTAGGCTCAGACGGCCGTTCACGGGATGAAAAATTTGCGATGTTTATCTCGTCCCTCGCACTTCCTAAAAAATTATTTTAGCCATGAACAGGTACAATTATATGTAAGAAATGAAACTGCCATTTCATTTTGGTGCAAAAAAATGCACTTCACTGGCACTTTAACTGCCTGTGAAACACACGTGATGACGTCACCAACGAATCGACGACTGAATTAGTTGGCAACTAATTTGGTCATCGATTTTAATCGATTAAGTCGATTAGTTGTTGCACCCCTACTGTTGTGCAATGCAATGTTGGGCTACTAGTCATCTCAAACCATCAGTTTAAAAATGAATTTGCGATACCGTATTGATAAATATCAATAATTTCGAAATATCGCGGGAAAAGTCCATCACTCAGTTTCCTTTTTCGGGACGAAGGCGGAAGTGCGTCACAAAGGGCCATATTTATTCTGCTCCCATTGAGCCAGACAGGGACAGAAGGGATTTGTCACGCGTAGAGATGGTTCGACGATGCGTTGTGTCTGGCTGTTCCAATACAGCAAATGAGGAACTTAACATCAGCATACATAGCTTTCCAACGGATGTCAAGCGTCAGCGCACATGGGAGAAAAACGTGCCGAACACAAGGGCTGGCTGGTCTGTGATGAACCCCACATCGACCTACATATGCAGCGCCCACTTTCTGGCCGAGAATTTCGAGGAAAGGCCTTTGTTGATGGCTGAAACTGGGATTGATTTTTCGCGAAGACGGATTCTGAAGCCGTCAGCAGTGCCTACTCTCTTTCCCACGCCTTCCCAAATCCGTAAAGGCCCCAAAGACTTCGCCAACCTCCCAGCTAAACGCCCCGGAAGTGTCTACTTCGAGCAACAAGAGAAAACTCAGGTAAGAACAACAACCTTTAAACGTGATGTGTTTTTTAGGATACTGTGTGTGTGTGTGTGTGTGTGTGTGTGTGTGTGTGTGTGTGTGTGTGTGTGTGTGTGTGTGTGTGTGTGTGTGTGTGTGTGTGTGTGTGTGTGTGTGTGTGTGTGTGTGTGTGTGTGTGTGCGCGTGCGCGCGCATACAGATACTAGACTCCGGAAGCGTTCGTGGTCCCTCTGTGACGCGGCACACCTTTTCGCGGGAGTTTAAGAATCCCAGAGCAGACCCAGAGAAGATCCAGAATATGGTCACATTGAAGGGCAGATTAACGGTTATCAAAGTACAAATTTTCAAAAATCACTTCAGTAACGGTTTCAAGGGGACATTATTTACTGAAATTAATGGTTTGGATGATGGGGGAAAACCGTGTCACAACCACTTTAAATGCCCTGTTGAGAAGCTCAAGAGGGAGTTTCTCAGGACATCATGCAGTACAAGCAAAAACTTTTAGTGCACCTATGGCTGTCATGTGGCACTTCTCTCTGTAAAAGTGGTGTAAATAAATGGATATTTTACCTTTTTTAGCCAGAGAACGTTAGCTAGCTATTCATTTTCTTAATAAATTAAGTTGGGATATTATTGGCTTCAATAAGTTATGTGACAATGGTTAGTATTAAACCTCAGAATAAATGAACTTACTGTCACTGCTGTGAACCTGCAAACATGGAAATATCCTGAACAGGATCACGGTGTGATTAATAATAAAGAGTGTTCTTCTGTCTAACAGGTGAGATGGCTGACCAACAAAAAAACAAAAACAATGCAGAGATCAGTGAGAAAGAGACGGCTTGGTCCTCAATAGGATGCTGAACAGCACATTCAGTTCAGGACCGACAAGGCTGGTCTCGAAGAGCATTTTATCGACCAGTTTAAAGGTAAGTGCTAACAATGTTGTATGTTTTAAATGAACACAAGCAAATAGTGCAAATTAAATCACAATATCTTAATTTATAATCCCAACATTGCTTCCTATGTTCATTTTAACTCCAAAAAGTTACTTCTTACTGGCAGTATTATCATTTCACATCCACAACAGACCGTTCTTCTACCGAGGTAATTCAGTGATATAGAGCTTTCTCCACAATCTCATTATGTTGTGCCTTTCACTATGTAGTCCCCATACCAAGATAGGAACTTTTTTTTCGATCTCCTTCGTGGGACTTATTACAGAAACCTGTCACACACTTGTTTCCAGTCTTGTCCTCATGGGGCCCTCCCGTTTGGTTATAACTTTAAGTGATTTCTTAATATTTGCAACACCTTTTAGTCTCTAAACTCAAGTTGTTGTAGGCATCATTCTACACCCTCTGAGCTTGTGCATGTTTGAAAGGGGTAATTTTAATGCAATCCATTGCAACCCCTTTATGATATTCTAAGATATGTTCAGACCACAGTAATGAATAATGCCAGGACTTTGCTTTGATCCAAATCTAGTTTCAGAAAGAGTTTTTGATTTAGCTAACTGTGGCAACTCATGAATATCTCAACATAAATGTTTACTATCTTCTTAGTGCATTCTTGTTTTATCTAAGTTCCAGGTGACGAATGAGCAGTATTATCCAGAGGCAGTTGAGGAGGAGAGTTGACTTCCCTCAAAGAGTTGACTTCCCTCAAAACATCCACAACAGACCGTTCTTCTACCGAGGTCATTCAGTAATATAGAGCTGTCTCCAAAATCAGTTTTTTTGTCTGTTAATCTACTTTTCTTCGGTAATTATTTCAAGTAATTTCAAAGATATGAAAAATATGGACAGATTTATGTATTACATTTTGAGACCTCTGTAATAGAACATGCCATGCAATTAGTTTTAACCGAAAGTGCTGTTGCAGAAACACATTTTACAGAAGGCAACCTATTAATGTCAATATATGACTTATTTACTATTTTAAGGCATACTGTTTGTGTTTATTTCTATATAGCTTTTTACTGTCAGAGGGTGTATATATATATAATAGTACCTGTCCATCAACGTGACCACGCCCTAATTTATGCAAGAACTTTAAGACCTAATATAAATAAAAGGGTCGTGTTATGAAAACAATTCACTCAACAATTAATAATCATGAAGGTGGAATCTAACTATATCCCGAATAATTTGGATTGCATCAAGGGGTAGAAAAATGTTTATTTCTGCTGTAAAGTTGGGCATTTTAACACGGGGTCTATGGAAATTGCTCCTTTCTGCAGTCAACCCCTATCGGCCAATAGATGAACTGCAGTTTGTGGCACTTCCTTATTGGCCTCCTGGCTCTGCCCCAGAGTTTGCCGCTTGGTTTTGCACTACTATTTTGAGGGCTAGTCCGAGTCTGAAAAAGGAGCGAGGATTATATCCTGCATAGTTGACCACTATATCATGGAACAATGTAAGCTAAATCAAGATGAAAAAAAAGTCATGTTTGATAAACCAAATAGTCTTGATCATGGCAATTTGATTGCTGTCACAATGAAAGAAGATAATATGCATGATATTTATCCTAATTTTTCCTCTTTTACTGACAGCTACTGCATATTTTGAGTCCATATCTCTTGTCTGTAAAAACGATTTTCTGTACCTAGATGGCATAAAGCTGAAGAGTCTGAAGGTGAGGCCAGCATGTCATCCCTTCAAGATAGTACAAGAAAGGTCCTGACGAAACACCAGAAGTCGGCTAAAAAGAGAGGTCAGATGAAAAGTGACTATGATGAATCAGCATCCGTTTAAATAAATCCCTTTTTTATACAGTTTGACAAATCAAACATTTCATGAGAAATACCTTTTATTTTCTGATAACAATACTGTACACCATATGACATATATTCATGCTAGCAATTCATTTACTTTATTCTCTGACAGTGCCTCATCAATTCTTGCTATGGAACCGATCAATGAATGTGAGACGTGTTCTGGAAGTAATATGGTCTGTGTTTACATTAGCATCGCTAACACTCCAAGCTAACCTGTACTGGAGAGAGTATGTGTAAAGAAGCAGGAAATAAAAAGGAACTCACCTTGTGGTAAAACTGAGAGAGATTCATAACTGTATGATACTGACTCTTAGGCTTCTTAAACCTATAACATGTTCTTTAATGTCCACCTAGGGAAAGAAATGGTTGTGAAGCGCATCTGGACATCTGAGGAAATTGCTGCTGTGGAACGACACTTGAGAAGATGGATATTTATGAATCAGGTTCCAGGAAAAGAGGCCTGTGAGGATTGCATCTCTGCCGAACCACAAGCCCTATCAAATAGGGACTGGAGAGCTGTTAGGTATTACATCAAAAATAGAATATCTGCTCTCCGAAGGAAATTGGTATAAAACCATTGGAAAATAATTTCAATGTTAGACCTTTTTTTGTAGTCTTCAGATATGTTCTGAAGTTAATAGAGACATCTCCAACGAGGCGTTCTGGGGCAGCATAGACAGGTCTTCTCTGTGTTAGAGTCTTACTCGCTACAGGGTGTACTTTGAGGGTTTGTGACTCTGCAGACCGTTTACATGCAGAACAAGGTACATAACACACAAGGGGACGGGTAATAAACAGAAAAGCATGACATGGGACCTTTAAAAGAGAGAATGTTTTTGTGTGAATGTTTTTGTGTGCTAAAGTGGACAAAAGATGTACAAAATGTTCATATAATTGAATGAAATCGTAATAATTAACTGAATAAATAATGGCTCTTTTTTTGTTTGTTCATTTTAGTTCATTTTCAATGTCTGACATCAATGTTGATTGAAATCTTCAGCGTGACAATATCTCAATGTTGATTCAAAGACTTTTGCTGTCTGATAATAACATTTGTTTCAATGTATAATGCAACGCATAATATAGTTGAATCAATGTTGTTACAATTCTACATTCTTTCAATGTTGATCATATCGTAATTGAATCAAGGTTGATTCATTGTTGGGATTGATTGAAAATTCAATGCTGATCATAGCGAGCACATTAACTGTTGTTTCAATGTCATCATCATCAATGTTGATTTCAATCTTCAGCGTGACCATATCTCAAATGTTGATTCAATGACTTTTTGCTATCTGGGCGTGTCCTCATGCTCCTGTTTCACCTGCTTAATACAGGTATCATCACTGCTACTGATGTCGATAGAGCATTTGTGATTAATTATGATTGAAGCTTTGGGAGTTAGACACGCCTCTGCTCTGTAGACTTGCTCAGGAAAAAGCGATGGCTCAAGATGCCCTCACGAATGGCCCGATGTTGTTACGATCAGAGCCGAATTGGAACATTTCCTTTATCGTGTGTCCATCTGGTGTCAATTTCGGGACAGTGTGACGCGGGCTTTAAGAGGTACAAACACGGAGGATTGTTCGCTCAGCGCTGTAAAGTAAATGTCCCTTAACTTTTCCCCTTAACTGGGCTGAGAGATCGCCGTGACTTCCGTAAATATTAGTCTTGGCAAATATGGAGAGGTTGTTTATCATCATACGGATCCAGGGTGGACTGGGACAAAAATTCAGCCCTGGCATTTTCTGTCCAGACCAGCCCACTACATTATCAGCGGACACTACATAGAAGTCCACTAATCTCGCGGCATCTTCTCTCATGCATACTACAAAGGAGAGTCCTATTCCTTGATAGCAGTTAACAAATAAAGCACTTAACTATGAACTCAAGGACTAAAATTGACAGCTATAGCAATCAATCAATCAATCTTTATTCATTATAGTGTCAAATCACAACAGAAGTTATGTCATGACTAGGGGTGGGACGAGACTAACGGGAAGAACCCTTATGCTACCCTTTCAGTTTTTAGTCTGTGACTGTGAAAATCTTTTGGTGTAAGCCCAGTATTAGTTAAAACCAGACTCGGACAATAATAACAAAAAAATATCCTGACAAATAATCTAAATAGAAACATATTACAGAAACATATTACAGTAGCAGCATTAGAGCTGAAACTCACTCACTCAACGGTGACTCAGTCATTATGAAACCATAAATAGAGAATTGGAAAAAAAAAAAAATATATATAGCTGTGTGAAAAGTCTAAGACATGGGTTACAGGTCTGAATAGATATGCATTCTCATATACGTGTATGTGCACAAGTATGTATTGCTCTACTTCCTCGTCCGCAGCCAGAGCTCCACTCCTCACCAAATTCGTGACCTGCAAGAAACAGCAAACAGAACTTGTACTCAGTATCTGTGTACTGACAAGTATATGTAGCCATGTAGCCTTTTTGTGACGTAGTGACACTTAGTGAACAAATGTATCTGTCATGAAGGATGACTTAAGTCTCAAAAGAGCCCTAAGGCCTACCTGCATAACTGTTAATTGAACTTAAAAGATATGCAGATGTTTGAAATTAAAACCATCAATATGAAAATCTTCAGCCAGGAAATAATCATAATCAAACCTTTTGTTTCAATCTGAGACAAAACAAGTTGCATAATAAACTCACAAAGTCAAGACGAAGCTCTCAGATATGAGGGGTGACTCAAGCATCATAGAAGAACTTCTAGCAGGTCAGGAAAACCTGTTTGACAGGAGATAATGGTAGCAGAGAATATAAAGAGACATTTATGAATTACCAATTGTAATTTTATCACACATATAGTATGTTTCTTCACATAAACCTTTAAACATACACATATTGCCTTCCTCTCACCTCATGAAATAAGCTCAGGAACCCAAAAGTGGCCCAGTGAATGATGGAGGAGACAAAGCAGGTCCTCAAAAGGGGACAGAGGGGAAACAACTCCTTAGGCTCTCATATATAGGGTGGTCAACCTAAAAGAGACATGGAAACATTATTAAGTCTCTCATCATCACAAATCAAGTATGAATTCATATAACATTATAAGACACATGACATACTCAACTAATCATAGACTTCTCAGTAGCCAAAAAGTGGTGAAGTGGAGGCAGTAAGGGAGCAAATCCTTGAAAATGGACGGAGGGGGAACAACTCCTCAAGCTCTCACATGTCAAGTGGTCAACCTGAGAGGGAATTGGATACATTATTAAGTCTCTAATCATCACAAATTAAGTATGATTTCATAAAACATAAAAAATGATAAACTCACCATACTAGAGGAGACTCAACAGCCAAACTTTGGTGCAGTGAAGGCAGAGAGTGGAGGCAGAGAGAGAGCAAGTCCTCGAACATGGACGGAGGGGGAACAACTCCTCAAGCTCTCACATGTCAAGTGGTCAACCTGAGAGGGAATTGGATACATTATTAAGTCTGAAAAATAAATAAAATGTTTTCCTCTGTCCTGCACCTAGAGTTGAAAACTTTTGGGATGTGCGTTTCTTTCAAAACTTTTTTTAAATTATGAAGTATGAATTTATACAACATTAAAATGACAAATAATGAATTACTACATCCATAATGTGTGATGTGTGATAATAACAATAATATTAAATATTTCTCGCCTTATCAGTGGAGCAGCTTTTTAAGCAGCTCACTCTTCTCTGCAAGTCTGTCTATCACAGAGTCAGAGTCCAAGGCCATGAGGATGTCTTTCTCTGTGGCCATCAACATAAATGCCTCTGCCATAAGTGCTTCTGAGTCTGTTTTTAATAAACTTCAAAATTGAAAATGTGCGCTCACAAGCCACCTGTGTGAGGGATAATGTAAGCAGGTATTTATAAGCAAGGCCTAGGACAGGGTATGCATCTGTTAGCATGTTGAAACGGCGAAGTATCTGGTAGCAGCACAGAGGGCATTCTTTGCAGGAGCAACAGCTTATGGGAGTTATCTCAACCTCTTCTGTGTTGTCCTCCTCACCACCTGATCCATCTTCTACTGTTCTTGCTTTGTACTCTGCCAATGGGGATGCCTTCAGCCTGTTCCACTGGAGTGCAAAGCTTTTCAACTCGGCCTGCATATTTTCCTTGGTTGCCCTGCTGTCAAATCCTTGCAAGCACTTGCTTAAGTCTTGAAGGGCAGACTGGGGAAGAGCACTGGTGCAGAGCTGAGGGAAGTTTCTGGGATCCAGACATGCCAAGTCAGCATATAGATTGCCGTGTGTTAAAAAGCGCCTATGAATGGCTTCAATTGCTGTGTCCATGATCCGGTTATGCACATTCACCTCATAGGATTTTTCTGCATCATCCAGGGTCTCATCCTGAGCCATCTCTCCAGGCAAGACTTTCTTCATCCTCCTCCTCTTTTGTGGCAGTGTGGCCTCCACTTCAATGTCCGTGTCATCTCTCTCTTGGATTTCTGTGTTTGTCCAGTTGACAAATGTGTCTGCTGCTTTTTTTACAGATTCAAAATCTCTTCCCAAGCTTTTCAGCGTATCCTGTGTCGATGCCACCATTCTGTGAGCAGAGAGGATGTCCAATCCTGCCGTCTGAAGGTATTTAGACAATGGAGAGGTATGTTCAAATATGCGGAGGAAGATTTGAGCCGTCAAGATCGTCTCATACTTGAGCAATGACTCTGCATATCCTCTGGCCATGACACGGATACATGGTTTCACTGTTGCCTGTTTCTGTATAGCTGATAATGTCAACAGCACATCAACGTACAGACCATCTTCCGGTTTTCCAAAGGAGCCAAACACCTTCTTCAGGGCCTCATGCTTGGCCCACCAGCGTGTCTCGCCAATAGGAGCAAGGCGTCTACGTCTCTTGTTTCGGCCTGACTCTTCCCACACATTCATCCTTTGATATGACTGTTTGATGAATACCGCAATGCCATTGAGGAGCGCAAACAGGGACCCACTCTCAATAACAATCTGGGTTGTGTTTGCAAGCACCAGATTTAGTACATGTGCGTAGCACCATACATGCACCTGGTTTGGAGATTGTGCAGACAACAGTGAGGAGAATCCTTTGTATTGGCCTTGCATGTTTGATGCCCCATCAGTCGCATTTCCAATGCACATGGTCTTGCTGAGGCCCATTTTGTCCAGAACTTCTGACAGCATGTTGACAAAGGCCTGTCCAGTGGATGAACTGCACTTCAGCACTGCAACAAGCCTCTCATGAACAACATCAGTAACATACCTCATAATTATAGAGCATTGATCATGAGAGGTGATGTCCTGCGTTGTGTCCAGCTGCACTGAAAACATTCCTGCTTTCTTGATATCACTGGAGATGTTTTCTTGAATCAGATGGTGAATTGCATCTATCACTGAGTTGACTGTGGTTTTGGAGAGTAAAGTTACAAGGGAGCCTCTGCCTCTCGTGCCACCAGACAAATGCAACTTTTTGCTGTTCTCAATACAGCTGTCCAGGTGCTCTTTTAAACAGAAATCATACTTCCCCAGTAGAAGTATGAGTTCCAAGAAATTACCATGATCAACTGTGTGGTCTTCCAGAGTATATGCTGCCTCATTTTCTGACCTCCTGTATGCAAGCCCCCTCTTCCCAAGAACCTTGATGACATCTATGATGCGCTCCAAAACCTGCCGTCTCTTTCTGACCTGCTCTCTGTGCGCCGACATCTGACTGCCACCAAACACACTGCTGATATCAGCACTGGCGGATTTCAAGAGGTAAGCTTCAGCACAGTTTCTGTGTGCACTGCTTCTCTCATGCTCCTCTGTGCGCTGGTGTATATGCCTCCAATCTGACATGCCACTGATGAACAGACTGCTATCAGTTCTCTTACCGAATGCCATGCAGATGAAACAATACAGCATGTGACGCTCTGGACAGTACGTCAGCCACCTTCTACTGGTGCCGTCTCTGCTACAGAACACTTTCTGCACCACTGGATTGCTACTTTTTAGCTGAGGATGGTAATTTAAAAATGACTGGAGATTTTTCTGATCAGGTTGTGAAAAAAAATCTGTTATTTGACTGGCACACTCACAGCTCTCAACAGCTGTTTCCCTCTCAGGTGATCCTGTCTTTGGGCTGAAGCACTCCTCACTCTCTACAGCTGTTTCCCTCTCAAGTGATCCTGTCTTTGGGCTGACACACTCCTCACTCTCTACAGCCTTTTCCCTCTCAGGTGATCCTGTCTTTGGGCTGACATACTCCTCACTCTCTACAGCCTTTTCCCTCTCAGGTGATCCTGTCTTTGGGCTGACATACTCCTCACTCTCTACAGCCTTTTCCCTCTCAGGTGGTGCAGTCTTTGGGCTGTCTGAATTGGTCTGGCTCTCTCCCTGAACTGACCAGCTGGACTTGCCCTGAACCTGTCTGGGCTGGACATAGGGAAAGCATAAATCATTGGATGGGGAAATAACTCAAAACCACAGAATAATGTACAAGATAAAAGATTAGTTCATATTGAACGAAACGTTCGCGAGCGTAACAACACTAGTGGCATTGCCATGTTTTCATTATGACACTTACTAGTGTTTTCCAATGCAAAAAAGTCAGATCTTTGTGACAATACCTGAAAATGCTCAAGACAGCACTATACACAGCCATTTGAAAACTACAGTAAAAGTAACACATTTACACAGAAATTAAAGTTACACACAAATTATGAAATAGTTATCACCTCAGTAAACAATAAATGAATTGAAAGATTACAATAAATTCAATGGCAAATATTGCAAATTAAACTAATTATTTCCTATAGGTTTACTTGTATTTTGTGCTAAAATTCAAAGTATCTCATCTGTATTTACAATACAGCTTGATTCTGCATCTCTACTTACAGCTCGTTGGTCCATGTGAACGTTTACTGTTGCTATGGCAACAAGAGACCGCTGACGTTAGCAGCTCTTAGCTAGCCTAGCTAAATCATCTGAACAATAATAACCCATAATATCACAATTCGGCATATTTAAACAAAATCAACCACAACTACCAACATTCACAGCCCTTCAACTCTGGGCTAATATGTTGTCACAAGTAGGACTATGCAGTTAATTAGGTCACATCACATTCAATGTAAAAACGTTTTCTACTTTTTTTTTGGACATGTCTCAAAAATGTAGCCTAGCCAGCCCCAGACTAACGTTACTTACCATGTATGCCTCCACTCGCTCGTCTCCCGGCGCAGCAGCACCTGCTGGGGTGGTGACCCCGGCACCAAATAGGTCCGTCAATTTAGAATATTTAGCAGCCTCCACCTCCAGAGACTTCAGCTTTTTAAGTCGCAGTTTTTCAGCGCCACCCGGGCGTTTCTTCCGCTTATCCATTTTAAGCTCAGCAGCAGCCCGTCCCGCGACTCCCGCCCATGCCATGAGGTCCCGCCCCACCCTGGTTTGTGTTGTGATTGACAGCACTGTCAGGGCTTTCTGAGCCTGTCAGCCCATGATTGATTGACAATGACAAATAATAGACCAATAATATGTGTCGATGCTGGCAACACACTGCTAGCCCTCTGTAGCCAATTGGCCGGCCCAATTGGAGGGAATTTAGAGAAAAAAAAGAAAAGAAAAAAAAACCATAGCAGACCGGCCCACATTGGGTCAACGGCCCACCGGGACGATGCCCGGTATGCCAGATGGCCAGTCCACCCCTGTACGGATCTATCGTTTCCCTGATTTTAAGATCTGTCCAGTGTTTCAGCTTTATTCATTTCATGAGTACCGCTGATAAAATGTCCCACGATCATATCCGCTGCTTTTGTGTCTCGAGTGCCGGTGTTCTCACACACAAGCATTCGCACACTCGCACCAACAAAAACACACACACAAAGCAGAACAAAGCAGAAACAGAAACATGTATTTCTCTAGGCAAAACACACACTGACTGACTTCCCACGGACAATATTTTAACAGTAGGCACTAAATACCCGACTGTCTTCGAGACGTTGCGAAAAACATTGCAGGAGGAGAGCCCCCTAAGGCTCTCCCTCACAGAGCTGACCTGACCAATCAGAATCTGGGTCCCGCCTGCTCCATTTGCATATGGCTCACTTGTGAACGTGTATGCCTTACACGTTCACTAGTGAGCCATATGAACTGCGACTAGTTAACTAGTGGATACATATTAAAGCTTACACGTTAACTAGTGAAGGCAGAATGTTCACTAGTTAACTAGTTGCCGCGTCTTTTGACCTTACTAGTTAACTAGTGAGGCTCAAAATGTGCACTAGTTAACTAGTCAGGTCCAAAGTGTCAACATTTTAAGCCCGACTAGTTCACTAGTGGAATTTCAATGTATCTCACTAGTTAACTAGTAAAGAGCGAAGGGTTCACTAGTTAACGTGTAGACATTTTGAGCCCCACTAGTTAACTAGTAAGGCCAAAAGACGCGTCAACTAGTTAACTAGTGAGTGATTCTGGGTGCGACTAGTTAACTAGTGCAGAGAAATGTATGCCACTAGTTAACTAGTTGTGCTTATTTTGTGTAACTAGTTAACATGTTAGAGCTTTTGCAGCGCACTAGTTAACATGTAAGACTTTTAGCGTCAATAGTACGGTCAGAGGGTCACTAGTTCATGAAAAAGCTTACATGTTGATACTTTGGTGCAACTAGTGCTGCTCCTGGCGTCATTAGTAAGGCTTATGTGCTAACTAGTCGGACAAAAGTGCCACTAGTCGCTGAAAAAGAGTGACTAGTGTAATGTTTTATTGAACTAGTAAAGCAGAGTGCCAAACTAGTTTGACCATATATCTAACAAGTGGAATCAAAGAGCCGACTAGTGTAGACAGCTGCCGTCTGATATCAAGGATGTGGAATAAATACTCAAATGGCTTGCCATATTACAGTACATATTGGTACTTTGGTGCTACTAGTGCTGCTCCTGGCGTCACTAGTAAGGCTTATGTGGTAACTAGTCGGACATAAGTGCCACTAGTTGCTGAAAAAGAGTGACTAGTATAATGTTTTATTGAACTAGTAAAGCAGAGTGCCAAACTAGTGTGACCATATATCTAACAAGTTAAATCAAAGAGCCAACTAGTGTAGGCAGCTGCCGTCTGATATCAAGGATATGGAATAAATACTCAAATGGCTTGCCATACCCTTGTGCTTCTATTGGCTAGCGTTCCAACACATTGCACGTGATATGCTAAAGGATTGGACATTTCCGACACATCTCTAAGCGGTTGACCAATCACAACAGAGACGGCCAGCTAACCAATCAGAGCAGACTGGGCTCTGGTTTCAGACAGAGGGTGAAAAGAGGTGCTGCAGCACAGGCAGTATGAGAAAAATAGAGTCCTTTTTCAACATTAAAGCATGGAAAAATGTTACAGTAGTGTCAAACTAACAAAGTTAACAAAAGTTAACAAAAACTTAACAAAGTTAATGAACCTGAAAATGAGTATCTTCTTTAAATGTTCTATCTTTCCTCCAAGAAAGAGTGGATTGTGTGCTGCTTTTGTCCCCTAAGTTTCAAATCTCACTTAAAATAACCTTTCCACCTCTTTTACTAAATCCCGACTCAAAATAGAAAACTTGTCTCAAACTGTGTTGACACGGAGGGTGTGCATTTCATTGTCTCATCTCTGAGTAGCAGAGATACTTGATGTCTGCCATACTGAGTTCCCCTTATCCTGCTCAATTACACAATAGGAGAGGCTTGAGGTACCTTTCTCACTTAGAGCGCTCTGCTGTAACCTCCATTTGTGAAAAATGAACTGTGTTCAATGTATTGATGTTACTTGCCGCTGCTTGACTGACATCTATGATGTAAGATGTTTTTTTGGAAGTTATTTTCAGGACTTTTAATCTCTTTGAGAATGCATCGATGACCGTTTATAAATGTACTTGGACAAGAAAGAAACATTCGTAGACAATACTCTAAAGTTAGCCTTCAGGATTGTTGAATTGTTGGTCTCACATAAAGAAGAAGATTAACCTTTATTATTTAAGTGAAATACAGTTTCCCCTCTGGCTTATATATAGTTTTAATACACACACACACACACACACACACACACACACACACACACAGGTACACACAAGCATACAGAAAGATGCACACATGCACACTATACAGGTAGAATACACATGCACATGCATTTGGAGAGGGCCAGAGCAAATAGACTGCCAGGGAGCAGTTAGGGGTTCGGTGCCTTGCTCAAGGGCACCTCGGCAGGGCCCAGGAGGTGAACTGGCATCTCTCCACACTCCGTATTTTTGTTATAATTTCCTAAAAAATTATAAAGGTGCAGGTGCCAATGCATGATTGGCCAGAATGTTGAAGATAGTTTTTAACTCAATATCCACCAAATTGCTCCCATGAATAAACCGATGGTTTGTTCAAATCAAACCAAAAGTGAATTGAATTACAAAGATGCAAATAGATACAAAACTCAGATAATTTGCCAAAGCTGTCCACTCAAACATGACTGGCTGTAGGCACTATTGGAGCAGCTACAATTTTAGCATAGCCATAAGCATGCGGATACAAATAGAGTTAACAAACACTTTAACAATTCTTTGCTTGTTATTTTGCAGACATACCTCATAAAGCATGATTTCAGGCATACCAAAACTTGGCATTATGATGTAGTGACATTGGCATCCTTTTTATCAGTTTATTGCAATTAACTCACAGCAAAATCAATTTGTTTTGGTTCACCATTGTAGTATTGGATGGCACTAGATGAAACGTTATGGTAAAATTCAAGTTGTAACAACTAATTCTAATGGGTACTTTAATGTGTTCAGCTGATTTTATTGCAACTATTCATTAAAAATTAAAAAGGCGTTTGAGGGGAAGCACATTTCTATTAATGAATATGAGTTTGCATTGCTGGTTTTAGTGTTTTTTTTGTGGCGCTGAACAAAAAGTACATTCATAAACTGTACCTACAAGCATAATTGCATTTGCTGCGAAACTGTGTTATAGCTGCCACTGACATGGGAATATTTTGTCATTACAACACTAGCGATTACTTGTATGTTATGATAGTAGCAGTGTTTCATCTTTATTTAGCTCATGTGGCTGTCACTCTCCATTATGATCTCTGTGTTAGTTGAATGACACTGAAGGTTTCTCATTTCTCTAATTCCCCTCCTCGACTCCTACCTCGTGTCTTAGTCCCGCCCACAGGAGATGCGAGCAGAGGAGTCGAGGAGGGGAACCGAGGAGAGAGGAGGGGAAGCAGCAGGCGTTTAGAGAAATGAGAACTCCTCTCCTCTGAGCGGTCATTTTAAAGAGACGTCCATTAATGATGACAGGAGGCACAGCAGCACTCTGTCTGATGGACAGATGTGTTCATGACGACTTATATATATTTACTTTTAATTCATTCACAGTGCGGTATAATGACACGATAACAGGCTACAGATGCGGACATATACACACACATATTTATATAAATATATACAATTTCAGAATCAAACAAGTATGAGAGCACTCTCATAATAACGTAACACTATCAGATACTTGATATATCGCCCCCTCCCCCCTCTCTGGTCGCTGAAATGGGGAATTGAAATTAAAATCAAAAGTTTTATTTACAAGTATTAAAAGTAAGCATAGGAGACCAAACCAACTGAGAAATGTCTGTCCGCCGCGTCTACGCACACACATACACACTGTACCACACGCACCTACACACTGTACAACACGCACCTACACACTGTACAACACGCACCTACACCCTGTACAACACGCACCTACACCCTGTACAACACGCACCTACAGCTCCTAAAGCATATAATCAGGCTACAGCCGTTGTGTATTTTCTTATGTGAAGCACTAAACGGTTTTAGAAAAATATCGACTCTTTGTTTGTAGATATCTACTAAACTAAAGCATACAAATAAAGAGAGTAATGTAGGCCTGTTATACTGAGTGATATATATTATACACACTGCTCTGCTTTCTGCACGGACCTCACAGCTGTTCTCACTGGAAAAATCACGTCGCCGTTCAAGCAGTTACTAAAATAATATCCAGGGGATGCATGCAGAGCTGTCATTGGCTGAGGTAAGTCCGGCCGTGCGTCACGACTCTTTTAAACATCACTGTTGCAGGAAATACATCCGCGGAGGAACCATCAGTGTATCCTCGGTTATAGCTCCTCCAGAGAGCCTCCTCGACACTCGATCCTCGGTCCTCGATGTGCATTTAGAGAAATGAGATGTCCTTCAACATGGCGCGCTGAAATCCATTTCCGGGTCACTACCGGAGGACCGAGGATTCGAGGAGGGGAAATTAGAGAAATTAGAAACCTTCACTGTGTGATATTGCTGCATCTTAAACCCATCAAACCCCCCGCTGTAACATCCCCTGGACTGCTGTCAGAAAAAGTTTGTAACCTGTAAGAAAGATGTGTTTACAATAGTGTTACATTTAAACCAGGTAAATAAGGATGCAACCTAGCAACTAACAATGGCCAAACCTATTTCTTATTTTCGGGAGATGTTTGAAATTAGGTATGGGTATATCTGCTGTGCCAATACTAGGAACAAATATCAATCATGATTCATGACAGGTAAATGGAGTTACTGCTGCCTTTGTTGGAAACACAATAAAAACGTTCAGATATTATCTTCATCTTTTGGAAAAACTCCCATTGCACCGCTATACTGTGTGTAAGCAAGCGTGGAAGATCTTTTTACAGGTCTTAAAGGTCCCATGTCATGGCCATTTCTACTGATCATATTTCCATTGTTGAGGTCTACTAGAATAGATTTAAATTGTGCAATTTTCCAAAATCACATTGGTTTCTCATACAGCATCTCTGTATAGTATGTGTATTCACCAGGTATTCACTCTCTGTCCTAAACGGCTTGTTGGAGCTCCTGCCCACCCCTCCCTGTGAGCCCAGTGTGCTCTGATTGGTCGGGACGTTGTGAGGCTCGCTGCTGCGAGGAGCGGACAGGTTTCCGGGTCGGCGATACAGCGAGACACAGCGAAACTCATCCTGAGCACACACAAACACTCACAGCCGAAGTAAAAACAATAAGTGTGTCTTGATATTGAGTAAGAAAAAGGTTTATAACGCTGTGAGAATGGGTCTGCGGAGAGCATTTCTCCGCGATCCCAACTCGTCTATTACCAGCATTCAGGGAGCTCTATGCAAGTCAATGGGGACTCCCTGTTAGTTAGCCAAGGGATCCTGGTGTGTGAGGTGCTCCGCGGATTGGTCCATTTGGGCCAATCCGGTCATTCGTTGTTGATTTGGGTATTCACACGACACAGAACCCAGGAAGAAAACAATGGAAAAAGAGAAATCTCCAACGAGGCGTTCTGGAGCAGCATAGACAGGTATTTTCTGTGTTAGAGTTTTACTCGCTACAGGGTGTACTTTGAGGGTTTGTGACTTTGCAGACCGTTTACATGCATAAAAACCTTCATAACACACAAGGGGACGGGTAATAACCGGAAAAGCATGACATGGGCCCTTTAAAGACCCAGTGAAGTGTGCGCCGGTGCATGATCTGTTATGCTAATACGTATAGTAATGACCAAAATTGTCCATTGGAACCCATATAAAAGATGTTGGAATAGCAACGAATTTGACGAGTTGGAATTTTCCGCTGGGAAACCTCCGCCTTCGTGGGCGTGGCTTGCGATCTACTGCGTGACGTCAGAAGATGGGCTCAGCCGAAGTGTTTACATTCACCACCGTTCATTTTGTCTCTGTTTCAAAGTGGAATTTACCAACGTTTTTGAGCGAGTATTTTATTGGAAAGTGTTTCGCAGTCGACTGGAAGTGATTGCCAATCGAGGAAACCTGACAATGGAGGCGACAGTGAAGAAAAAGGGAGGAAAAACACACGGGAAGCGATGCATTGCCGCTGGCTGTGGTAATGTCAATTCTGCCGAAGTGGCGATGTTTCTGTTCCCAAAAGATGAAGGTGAGTGGCTGGTGTTATTGTTTCGTAGATTCGTAGATTGTTTATGAAAAATAAAGGCCACTGTGTTTGTGTCTACTAACAAGACTATCATGGCGGCGGCAGAGCTCAAGTCGAGTTTCTCCGCCTGGAGATATTCTCACTATTTCACTTTTGTCGAGCACAAAGAAAAGAACGTTTTAGTTAAATGTAAGTTGTGTCTTGGCGGGTCAAAGATCCTATCGACTGCCCAAAACAGCAATTAAAATCTGTTGAAACATCTGCAGAAACAACATGCTGGGACGAAGCTAGTAGCTAAGACCACAGACCCAGACTCATCCGACGCCACTCCACCTCCACCTAAGCAACAGCGGCTGGATTGGCACTTTGAAACATATCTTGTGTTTGTGTTTGTATAGATCACATTGCTTAGCAGAGTTCAGTGATGCAAATGCATGTCAAGTTGATCAACAGGTTGTATTATTCTCCGATGCAATAACAGTACTGAAATGAAGGCTACAGTATAAGGGCATTAATGGGTGCCCTTTTTTAAGTAACTAAAAAGTTACTTTTCACAGTAACGCATTACTTTTTGGTGTAAGTAGTGAAGTAACTAGTAATTGTAACTAGTTACTGGTTTTCAGTAACTAGCACAACACTGCATGTGAACATGAATGTTGCATCATGCTATGAACAGATGAATGTATGATCAGGTGATGGCCAATCCTGTGTGTAGATCTACTCTAGATCTATGACAAAATATTGTCCTCAACTAAATTGACTTCCATGGCCACTTTCCTCATCTATCCTGTCCGAAAAGCTGTCAAAATCACTCATTTCTCTCGCACCAGTATCACTTTCCGAAGTCTCCGCCATGTTTACAATCACAACTGGGCCCATCTTGTGACGTCACAGCCGCTATCGTCTGCAGCAGCGGTAGGCTCAGACTCTGAAAAATTTGCGATGTTTATCTCGTCCCTCGCACTTCCTAAAAAATTATTTTAGCCATGAACAGGTACAATTATATGTAAGAAATGAAACTGCCATTTCATTTTGGCGCAAAAAAATGCACTTCACTGGCACTTTAAGGTCAGGGAAATATTGTACCTGTATGTTTATCTGTGTCTTTCTCTCTGTGCTGTGCAGTAATGTGTTATTCCAAGAAATATAACATAAAAGCCTGCATTTATAAAAGTAAGATAAATCCAGCGCAGATCATAACAGTGTTCACTGCATATACCCAGGTGTGTGTGCTTGTGAGCCAGTGTGTATCTATGGGCATTTCACGGTCTGTATCAGGCTAAGTGAGGCTCAGGTGTGGGTGTGTAGGTATATTCAGGCATCCTTCCCTTCAGCTGACAGCTCTTTTACTCTCTCGTCTAAAGTCAGTTTCTTCAGTAGCATCCAATATATTACTGTCGCCTGGCCACAAGGTCGTCTTCAGAGAGTTTCTGGCCCTTTTTATAATAACCACTAAAACTTTTGGTCTGAAAAACAAATACCTGACACGACATCCAAGTTGCTATCCTCGCTGTTTAAGAAAGTTCACCACTCAAGTACTGAATTTCTTTGTGATTTTATGAATAAGAGAAATCCTCTGTTTATTCCACATTTTTTGAGTAATTTGTTATGATAATATGGAATCTCCTCGGATCAGCCATTTTGTTATGACATTTTTTTTATGGATGTAGATGCCTCCTTACTAAGGGGCAATATCCGATTATAAAAATGTAAACCAAAGTGGAGATATCTTAAACCTGCATTCTTGTTAATGGCAAGGTAGGGGCCTAAAAGTAGCCAAAAGAAGTCCATCTATATAGATGGATCCTACTTCTCACTTGATTTATAACATCGGCAAACGTTTCCCTGCCGAGTTTATGGTCTCAATCATTAGTTTTAAGTATTCTTTATTAAGTGAAATAGAGTATATTACTAATAAATAATAAAGCAAGGTTTGCTTTAGGATGTGGATTTTTTTGACAGGTCACTATTATTGCGTCGTCTGGTGTTTTATGTGTTTTCTGTTGGTTGGTTAGTTGTAACAATTTATTCACCTAAAATGGGTTTTTCTGCAGTTGTACTTAGTTTCCCCCTTTCTTTGTCTGGTTATTACTTCTAGGTAAAAAAAAACAAAAAACTAGCAGTTCAATTCTCGCAATCTCACAAGATCAAGTGGAAATAATTATTGTGTTAGTGTTAAAGTAATGAGATTGTGTCCGACTACTAGAATATGGACCAATCAGCTTCATTGGAGGTGGTGGTGGCAGATAAAGGCATGTTTATGGTTCTGTGGGACAACACGGGACGACTATTTGTTCGAAACAATGCTAGCTCCTAAAGAGTTGAGCCTAGACGTTGCAATAGCATCAGTTTTATCAGAAGTTGGGATCATTTTGTCATTAAAAGAAGAACAGAGAAAGGCACTGAAGGCTTATCTCGATGGAAAACGGACTGGCTTTGTTGATGTGATCAGTTTAAATTAGCCATTGATAGATGATGATAGACCGATCCATTTATCTGCCAAGTATATTTGCTTTTACTTTTTACATTACATGTTACTTGTTAGACGCTTTTATCCAAAGCGACTTACATACTCAATACTGTCGGCTATCCCCACAGGAGCAATTTGGGATGAAGTGTCTTGCCCAGGGACACAACGACATGCTGACTGCAGTGGGACTCGAACTTGCTATCCTCTGATTTGAAGATCAGAGCATTAACCCACTGCGCCACACGCCCCGCTTTTACTTTTAAAGTTTGAATTGGTGGTCAGGGCCGGTCCTAGATATTTTGGTGCCCTAGGCGACATTATGATTTGGTGACCAAACCGTTTGAGACCCACTGAGATAACTTAGACTAAAGTGAACTAATCTAAACACTCCTTTACCTCACTGAGCTGTACACTCAAAAAAACGATTATAGGTCTGAATTACTCCAGTCTATCTATTTTGAGTTTGTTTAATGAAAAAAATATATGTTTTGAACTGAACATATTTATATCTAATCGAACCAACATATAACTATGTGATTTTAAATTAACATGATTTGTTGACGTTGATGCAAGGGGGGAAACATGATTGGATTTAATTATGCCAGCTAAAAAGCATAGCTTTTAAATTAGCAAGATTCACTTAGTTTGACCTGACTTGAATGGAATGCATTGGTTTAATGACACCTGCTAGTTGAGACGTATGACGTCGTAATGCGCGACGCACACCACGGAGGAAGACGACGATAGACATGCATGTGGTAAGTATACTCCTATCTAGATTAATTAATGTATTGACGAGGTCTACAAATATGAAACATCGTTGGTATGAGGTAATATCATACACCTACCGTGAATATTGACCCGTGAAGTCAGCTAAATTAATGTTGATGTTCAAGTGTTTCACAACTAGCAGCTAGCTAGCTAGCTTATTGGCTTATCTCGTGCATGGTGCCTTGCTGCCATGAACTCCAAAACGCCATATTTCCATTTTTGATCCAAATCAAAAGATGTCATAGTGCCAGCACGTCATATCAATTAGAAATAATAATACAACACTAGATTTATGTACGGGCTAGTGGAGCAATAACTACTGGAATGCAGGGGTGTAGTGCTGCCGGAGCGGCACTTCAAAAGCGGCACTGTGCGACCAAAACTCACTGAACTAGCAGCCAGGAAAGAGCAACAAACAACGTAGTAAGATAGGCCTACATAAAGAAAAAGTACATCTGTTTACAGCATTGGTGGCGCTAGACTTTTTCGCTGCCCGTCATTTTGACGGACAGCATCTTAACATTTCCTTCAAAATCCATTATTACCCGTCGGCGCGCAAAAACTCACAGACATTTCAATGATTTGTACGGCAAAGTTAGGTTTCTGATTTTTCCGTTTTTGTTTCACATGGGTGTTGTTCAGAGATGTATCTTTAGATTTAGTTCCTAATTTTGCTCTCAAAGTGCACCAGATTGATGCATTTAACTTCAACATTTAAAAAAATCTTAAACATAATTCACATTTGCCATAGGATTACCCTAATTTAGTCTAGCAATTAAAATAATAGGTTCTAGCCCAAATTATATTGCACTTGGAGTTGGCATGCTACTGCAGATTAACCTAAATATGTCTGTTATTCACAGGTGTCCTGGGAACAACACATTGACATTGCTGGCAGCAGGGCAACCTCTTCTTACTGGTTGTAAGTAATCAGCATCTTTTTTTTATTTGTTATCAAGTTTGAAGTTTGTGCACATTGTAATCTTAAGAACTGCTTAACTTTGCTTGACTAAAAACATATAGGCGCATATAGGCTATGTTATGGTGGTTGCCATAAAATATATAATACAAATATTTTCTTTGATTTTCAGATTAGAAGAGTACATGTGGAACTGCAAAGATTGTGGTACGTCAGTGTCTTCTAGGTTCCTGTTGTTGAAGCATTTTAAGCTAAGACACGGCCATTTTGGTCGTAATTTTCGATATCCATGCGCCTATACAAATAATTTATTTCTGTGTTCTTTTTCCACATTAAATAAAAGCTATCGGACATTTCCAGATCAAAATCAAGAGAGGGGACAGGGAAGAGGAACTGGGGGAACAGAAATCTGACACGCAACTAACGTGAGAGTAACAAACTACAATCTGGCGAGGAGTGGTTGAAAAGCCGGGGTTGTTACTGCATGGTGGTGATAAGAGAGATGATGGACCACTGATGGATGCAACAACTGGAGCCTGCAGCCACGCCCACACACCGAGACAGCCACAGGGGAGAGCTAGGTGGAGGTGGAGGGCGTGACAGGTTCAACACTAATTTTCAATTGATCTATTCTTCCTTTCTGCAGAGTGATGACATTGAAGTAAGACGGGAGTGCATCCTCAAATGTCTCTGTACATACCTCCATGAGGACAGAGGAAAACTTGTTGGGGAGTATTTGGTAAGTCATTTTTATCTTATTTTGTATTCATTACCTTGGCGGAGAGTAATATTTTCGGTTGCGTGTATGGATTTCTCTGTTAGTCTGCAGGATTACGCAAAAAGTACCTGACCAATTTTCATGAAACTCAGTGGAAGGGTGTAGCATGGGTTAAGGAAGAACCCATTTTTGGGGCGGATCCTCAAATTAAAACAAAACAGCTCCCCGTGTGGGGGCACTAGAGACACAGGGTTTAGCCTGGGGTGTGTGGGGGGAGAGCACGGAGTGCACCAAACCGCTGGCTGCGACACGAAGGGGGCGCCACAGAGCTGACCAAACATGGCCGGTGGGAGGGGGGTTGAAACGGCCATATTTTAACGTGGGAAGGTCACAGAGACGCGGGGTTTTGACTGGCATAAAGCTCTCGACCTAACAAATGCAGCAATACCAAACATGTCCTGCTAGCACCCACGCGCACAGAGCCACAAAATGCATTCATGGGCGGAGGTCTGTGCTCTCTGCACCATTTCTAGTTTAAATTATTGTGGTGACCATGAAAAAGGAGTCATCAGTAAAATAAAATGGTTTATTAAACAACAAAACTAAAATAGACACGACACCTGTTGGGTTGAAGCACCCTTCAGTGGTTGAAGGTTCGAGCCCGCTCCGCGCCGTTCGTTTGATGAGTGGTCTGCTGTAAAAAGGAACGGCTCAGACGCAGAGATATGAGGTTTAACAATAAGCTGATTTAATGGTAAAAACAACAGTACAATATAACGAAGTACTTCGGGCCTTGGCTCTTACTACCGTGCGATGTACGTATCAGACAGTCAGACAGAACAGAGGCCCCGAGTGTACAGAATTCATAATATTTATGCCCACAAACGGAGAGGAGTTGTGTGGGAGGAGTTGTGTCGGTTGCTCCTCCCTAGGTGTTCATCCATTGGTGGACTCACTCCTGGGCGAGCCCTAGGCAGTGAATCAGAGTGAGTCAGCCATTGACGAGGTCTAAACAGCGAATCAGAGTGAGTCAGCCATAGGTGTGGGAAGTTTGGATCTCCTGCGCCGCCGATCAGTCCCAGGTCATCTTTTATGGCAGCCATAAAATAAACAATTCTGGGTCGAACGGGGGTGAGGTACCAATCCTTATCTTCGTTTATCCTCAGCACCTGGCCGTACCACTCCGCATCCCAATCTTTCTCTCAGTACAATCTCTGCATAGACTCAATGGTGTCAGTTTTATTACCTTTCTCCTGCAACCCCCCATGCTCCTATCCGGCCCATTAAAAACCCGGGGGGGCGACTGGATCCTCTACATTCCTAAGTCAACGCACACACAATTGACCTCATCAAACAAAACAAAATAAGAACACTTGGTCTAGTTTCATAAGTATACATTTTACACAGACAAAGTTATAATTATTAAAACAGGTTATAATTATTGAAACAGGTTATAATTATTGAAACAGGTTATATAGGATATACAGGTTACTTTAATCCCCCTTTTGATCTCACCTCAAGAGATCAATTCACACAAAGCATTCGAAACATAACCACTGTCATTCTTTTCTACTGCGTCTGTCCCCCAACATTATATAAATCCATCAGAAGCTGGGATTTAGAGTACTTTAAACCTTCGGGAACTGCCCACCATAACAACCTCTTATGACAGTGGAGGTAGACCAAAGTATATTAAAACTGCGTCCTTGTCTGCTGAGTCATCCTGCTGTCCTCTCCTTCCGATGCATAAGCCAACAAGGGCATTTGGTACGGAGGGACAGCTTTTCCTTCAATGGTGGAACTGATGAATCTAACACACAATGAGCGGATACAAGGCACACAACAACAACCACATGTTACTAAAATGGCAATAAAAGTAGCTATAGAAATCAAAAGAGACATTATTAAACCTTTCCATGGACCAAACATGTTTGTAAACCATTCCTCCAAGGGGTTGTGTATCCCTGATTGTTCATGCATAGTTATGGATAGTGTGCGAAGGCCTTCTAAAGCCTTTGTGACGGAACCGTCCGGAGCCGTATTGTTTGGAATGAAAGTACAACACATATCACCAAACATTGAACACACACCTCCTTTCTCAGCTAACAGCATGTCAAGGGCCATTCTATTCTGAACTGCCATAAGGGAAGTCGGCCCCAGCTGTTCAGCGAGTCCTTCTACAGCGTCCCTAGTGAGATTAGCTAAACGGAGCACATTGTAAAGTACATAGTTGATCCTGTCTACATTCTTGTTAGGGGTGATAGGGAAGATAGCTGCGAGGAAAGGAATGTTCTCAAAACCTGAGGCAACTTGATCAGCGAGTTTATACTCATTGGGAACACACGCGGAGATTTTTGGACCATGGTGAAACATGTGTACCCACCGGCGCCTCTGTTAGGCGTGAATGGGCCTGTCCTAGTACCATTGTCAATTGGAGGGAAAACCTTGGCCAGGGTGGTGCAGTTAAGAGGACTAGCCATCTTGGTCAGTTGTAACCCCAGGTATCTGTGGAAAATAGGGGCGCAGGGTCAGTGACTAATTGTGGGCGGGCTGTAGCACAGGCTAGGCAATCCCCTGCCATTTGTTCTTGGGCTGTTCGGACAACCCATTTTAGCCATAAATTGTCATCTATGTATCCTGTGGCCATTTGGATGATGTCTAGAGGTTGAAGTTGGCTATAATCCCCCGTACATTTATCCGTACATGTGACTTTAGACAAGTATTTAACCTTAGATGCTCCCTGACGACGGTTTTGCTCTCTCTTTGGTATAACTTTAATTTCGAAGAGGCCTTGTGGCGAACCCCTTCCTGCATGTACCGCGAGGACATAAAGTCCAGCGTCGGAGAGCACGACCTTCTTTAGCGTTATGAGCACCGGATTACAAAACCTGGCGGAGCACGGGACGTCTGGGTTTCTCCTGACCACTTTCATTCTATATTTGAGGGATCTAACAATTGCCGCTGATCGGTAAGATGGCGTGTATCCCCAGTCATCAGGACCCGAATTTGCTAGGACACCGGACCAGGACTCGCAGGCACAACCGTAGGTGTATGTGACGGACAGATAGGGGTCGCCTTTGGCAAATGCACTGCCTCTGTAAGTGTAAGGATCGCCTTTGACCCTATCTGTGACGCTTCTGTTACATACCGCAGGGGCTAAGCAGACGTATTTGGCTAGGTAGGAATATTCCTGTCGAGGTTTCTGCAGGGGGCAATTTTGCACAGGTCGATTTGTATTATTCCATCACTACCTGCTTGGAAAGTGAAGGTTTGTTTAGGAGGCATTTTGGTAACTTTTACCTCATATTTGGCCCGTTTGACCCTAGTTACGGACTCCTCTGGCGGGGGAATGGAGTCTGGGTGGTCAATGGAATCAGTCAAAACAAAAATAACGGTAACGGTGATGATCGTGACCAGGGACATCCCTAGCAACCATCTCCAACTCCCATACATGGTTAGGTTGTTATTTTCAATGTAACACAACAACAAGGGTTATTTCTGTTATTAATAATAGGAGATTTACTAGGACGCAAGGAATTAACACTCAATCAAATAATAAGGCTATTCGCGAATAGGCCATATAACTAAGGATGGTGTTCAAGATACAAACAGTGTCCCAAGTAAACCACGATTCCCACTAGCAGAGTACACCAACAAACAATAAGGAAGTGTAATCCACAGTCTGTCATTATTGAGTACCTTTAATCAGTGGTCCGTGTTATTGTAATTAGGTTCTTCTGAACACAATGCTAAAATCTCCTAAGGAGATTCTTTAAAACAAGGGTGTAAAATAGTACCCTGTAATGGTAAATACTGTGCTCCCAGAACCTGTTAAATATAAGGTTCAGTAAAACCTGTTAAATAGAAGGTCTGGTGAGTGGGGAGACTTTCACTGCCCTTTAATTATAGGGCTAACCTCTCGTTATATATAACCTACTACTCTTATTAGAAAGAGGCCCTATAGGTGGGCAAAAATGCTGCTACTTATTGGAAAGTGCCCCTAAAGGTGGGAGTAAAAAAGTCGGGTCCTATATGGAGTCGTGTGTTTCAGGGGTCGGGGTCCCGTAGACTCGTGTCCGCCTCCTCGCCGGCCGTAATCTCCTTTCCAAGATCGCCTGTTGTTACCTCTGTGTCTTTGTCCTTGTCATCTGTTGTGTGGGTCGTTGCTTCTGCTGGGCTGTCGTCGTCAGAGGTGTCGCTCTCTCGTCCTGCTGCAGCGATGTCAGTTCTGATGTCGTCTAACGTCCTTGCTGGAGGTTTTCCAACGGCGCACTGGCTCCAATGATACCACGTTTCCCCCTTTCCTTCGAGGCGAACTGCATGTGATGTCCTCTGAGTCACTCTGTGCGGGCCGGTGAACCTTGGGTTGAGCCACTTCGGACGGATGACCTTCAGCCAGATGAATTCTGCGGTGTTAGCCTCGTGCTTCTCCGGTCCCCCTTTGGCGTCAGCAACCTGGGTGGAGAAATCTGATACCAAGCCCTTAAGTTGCTGGTAATATGGTTTGCTATCCATCTCTTCTACTTCTTTCCCTACTGCTAATGCTCCAGGTCCAGGAAACTGGTGACCATGTGTTAGCTCAAAAGGAGAGAAGCCTGTGCCTCTGTTTACAGAACTGCGAAGGGACAATAGGGCCAAAGGTAGTGCGTCTAACCAGTTCATGCCTGTGGCATCACAGGCCTTACTGAGCTTCTGTTTGATACTCTGATTCATTCTTTCTACCTTTCCCTGCGACTGTGGATGATACACTGATCCAAAGTTGTGTCTGAGTCCAAGGGACTTCTCAACTGTCTGCAAATGATGATTCTTGAAATGGCTGCCATTATCTGACCTCACCCTTCTGGGGAACCCATGTAGGGGGATGTAATGAGTGATAAGAAACTTGATCACTGAGTCTGCATCTTCCCTGCGACATGGTATGGCCTCTGGCCATCCTGTATATGCATCTACCACCACTAGGAGATACCTGAACCCTCTAACCTTATCAATCATATCTGTGTAGTCAATGATGATTTGTTCTCCGGCCATTTTAGGTAAAGGAAACTTTCCCTGGTGAGGCTTCACTGTTGCTCTGATGTTGTGGGTGAGGCAGATTACACATTCTTCCAAATGGTTCGCTATCATGTCAGGTAAGTATGGGTGCCACCAATGCGTGAGATGTCTGTCCATTTGAGTTTTACCACAATGAGTGGGGCCATGCGCTTCTTTTAGCATGGATCTTATCCACTCTGGGGGTAGAACTGGTCTACCGTCTGGAGAGTACCAAATTCCTTCTTTGTTTGTAGCCCCCCTTTCCAACCATAGTGTTTTCTCTTGCGGGGAACCTGCCTCCTGTGCTACCTTGAGAGTGTCATCAGTGACTGCTGGGAGTAACTCTGGTGCTTTGGTAACCAACATCTGGAAATGTGGTAAGTACCCTGCTTTGTCTTTGGCTGCTCTGTCTGCTGCATTGTTTCCCCAAGCTAAGAAGTTATCAGCTTTGTTATGGCCTTTACATTTTAGCAATGCTAATTTGCTTGGTAACATTACTGCTTCCGCTAGCTTTTTGATGTCTTTTTCATGTTTAATGGGAACATTGGTTGAAGTTACAAATCCTGCTCTCATCCACTGGCGCATTTCAACATGAATTATTCCATGGACATAAGCTGAGTCTGTGTAGATGTTAACTTCCTTTCCATCTGATAGTTCTAACGCTGCAGTGACTCCTCTTAGTTCTGCCAACTGTGCTGAGACTCTCCCTGTTACCCTTTCAGCTGCTCTTTCTTCAAACTCTCTTATGCCTGTCTGACTTACCACTGCATAGGCTGCCTGGAGCCCATGGATGGGGTGCCTAAAGCAGCAACCATCTGTGAATAAGTTTTCTGCATCTGGATTGGTTCCTCCCTGAGATCCACTCTCAACTTCACATCCTGTATGACCTTGTCCTCACATCGGTGTGGTTCTCCACTGCCCATGTTGTCTGCGCTATTCACGCCCTCATGTGAATAGGTTATGTGTGCTTCTGTCAAAGTTTTCTCAAGTCTTGTCTGTCTGGTGGATGACATGGTGAATGCGCTGGAGTTAACAAATGAGACAATGCTGTGTGTTGTCAAAACTGTCAATGGGTGCTGCATCACGATGTGTGAAATTTTGTTTAAAATCCGAGCTGTTCCTGCTGCATGTCGTGTGCATGGAGGTTCTCTGTTTTCCACTCTATCCAGTGTTATGCTAATGTACATCAGTATTGACCTACATCCCCCCTTTTTCTGAAATAGGATTCCGTTTACGGTATTCTCATTCTCAGAAATGTCAAGGAAGAAAGGCAACATGTATGATGCAGAAGCCAATGCTGTTACCTGGGACATGGATTGTTTCAGAGAGATGAATGCTGATTCTGCTGTCTGAGTCCAGTCAAGTGTTGCTGTCAAGTTTCTGATACCTTTGTCGTTGATCAGAGCTCTGAGCTCTGCAGTCCTTGGGTTGTACTCAGGTATGTAATGTCGGCTGTAGCCTGTCAGGCCCAGAAAAGATAACATGTCTTTTACAGTCTTAGGTTTCGGGTGGCTCAAAATGAGCTCCTGGTGTGATGCTGACATGCCTGTACCTGCCGGAGAGATGAGCCTGCCCAAAAATGCAACCTCCTTGCGGGTACACTGCAGTTTCTTTTTGGATACCTTGAACCCTGTTGTGTGCAGGCGCACCAGTAAATTACGAGTGGCTTCCAGACAAGAGGCTGCTGAAGGGGCTGCAATAAGCAGGTCATCCACATATTGTATCAAAACCACTCCCTCTGGTAATGAAACCCCGTCCAACTGTTCCCTCAAAACTTTATTGAAAATTCCTGGGGATAAACTGAATCCCTGAGGAAGTCTGGTGTACTGCAACCTCTCTTTGTCAATGGTAAATGAGAAAATCGGTCTCATTTCCTCTGCCAATGGAATGCAGAAGAAAGCATTTGCAAGATCAATACATGTAAACCACGTGTGCTCTGGAGTAATGTTGCAAATGGCTGTGTAGGGATTTGGAACTGGTATCAAAGGAGTAGTAGTGATAGCGTTGATAGCTCTAAGATCATGTGCCATTCTGTAGTCCCCATTGGGCTTGTGTACTGGTAAAATAGGTGTGTTCCAATCACTGTGGGAGGGTTCCAAAACGCCTGCCTTCTTAAGACCTTCCACTGCCTGGGTCACCCCTTCTCGAGCCAACGATTTTAACGGGTACTGAGAGAGATGAACCGGAAGTTCCGTATCAACAGTGAAGGTAATTGGAGCAGCTTTTGAACAAAAACCCACGTCATGAGAGTCGCTTGACCACAAGTCAGGAGGGAGGTCACGTATCATGTCTGCTGTAAATGGATGATCTGTTTTCTCCCTACCATGATGTCTGTCTACCTCGTGCCTTTCCATAAAGATGCATTCCTGTGTCTGAATCTTAAGTGCATAGGCGCTGTGTGAAGGAGAGAAGGTAAGTGATGCTATCTGTGTGGGCTCCCAGTCCTCCACCTCTAACAGTGCTTTGACCATGGGACCCAGTTCTTTGGCTTCGTAACCTTTCCTAATGGCTAGGGAAATGTGGGGGTGGCTTCAGAAGACATACGGTACCAATATTGTTGTTCGTCAGTTAGATCAATTGCTGCGGCTACCCCTGCTTGGCCAATATATAACTTTACTGCCTCTACCTCCCACTTAGCCATTGCTACCTCTGCATCAAAGGCATAGGCGTAGGTTTGGTCATCCTGTCTATCATAGTACAGAGTAAGATGGGGAGGGTCAGGAGGAGGGCCGTAAGGGCGGAGGAGATTGATCCAGGGCTTCCACTGTTGAAAGATAGAAAAAAGTCCGTGGTTCTCCTGTGGCCGGTCTAGCAGGCCCCAGTATATAGTTGCATACTGGGTAGCCTCTGCGGCTGTAGACTGGGATATCATCATCTGGGAGCCTGTTCTGATTGTGGACAATGAACAGTTCAACTTAGTACCATCGGGAAATGAAATGATGAGACCATCAGGGGAACAGAGGATAGAGGCATTGGCTTTGATCAAAACGTCTCTGCCCATGAGGTTGGCCGGACTTTGGGGTGCAAGGATGTACTGATGGAAAAAGACCTGGCCTGCTATCTTAGTGGTCAGCGGTGTTGAGAGCGGTACATGTTCTATATGTCCCGAAAACCCCATGACTGCGACAGTATCATCTGAACTGGATTTGTCGAATTTAGGAGTGTTGATAGTAGAATATCGAGCCCCAGAATCGACCAAAAACGGCAGTGAAATCTGCTTAACAGTCATGTTCATGTAAGGATCCGCCAGGCCCGTACATTCTGGGTTCCCTGGGCCCCCTCATTGTGGGTAATACCCCTTCTCCGGATCATACTGCACGTACTGTCCACCAGGGATCGCCACTGCGTTCGGAGCCATATGTCCATTCTGAGCTTGACCCTGTTGTGCTACCCCATGGTTCTGCTGGTAATACTGCATGTCTTTTCTGGTTCCTTGTCCACCACTTTGTCCCCCTTGTCCCTTTCCTCTTTGTGGTGGTGGTGCGCCATGCGGGCACTCCCTCCACCAATGGTCAGACTGACCACACGTGAAGCACACCCTCTGGGCTGTTGGTCCTTTGAACCCCCTTCTGGGAGCCCCTACCCCCACCACCCCTCTGTGTCTGCGTAGCAGGATTAAAGACATACGGAGCCACATTGTAAGCAGGAGCCGGAGGCGGATACACCCCAGGGAAAGGCCAGAACGGAGCCGGCTGTTGGGCCGGGGCCACGGGGGCTTTCGGCACATCACTATCTGAGCGGACAACAAGCTGTTTGGCACTTTTCTTCTCGGTCTGTATTGCCTTACGGGCTAATTCTAGCTGTGTGCGGAGGAGCTGGACTCTTAACTCTTCCTCCTCTGTCTTTGTCTTGGTAAGTACCTTATTGTATTTACCCATGTGGTGGGCCAAGTGCCTTTCCCACGTCTGTGTAGGCAGATGGTCTGCCTCTGGATTGTCTTCCATAAGAGCCTTAATCTCTGCTGGAACTGCAGCAAGAATTGCTTTGCGGAACATCTGTTTGTGTTGATCATTATTGTCTGGACTACAATCAGTGGCTGTAGTGTACTGCTCCCTGGATCTGAGCAACATGGTTGCTGCAGCCTCTCCAGGAGTGAATGTGAATGCTAGCGACCCATACCCGCCCCCTGTTTGTGGGAAATGCTCTCTCATGGCGGTGCTCAATTGGCTGTGTATGTTGTTCGTGATGATGGGAAGATCGTCCCGATACTTTCCTGTTCCCACCCTAGCTTCAACTCGCTGAACTTCATACGCACTTGTCTGCTGGGCTAAAATTCGCCTGAAATCCCCAATGCAGATACTCTGCCCTGTTGTGATATCAGCAAACTTCCTCATCCAATTTCTCCCTCCCTCCGTAGGTAGGGGCATTCTGTCAACCAGTGCATGAATGTCACCCATAGTGAACGGGTGGTATGTCGACCCTCCAGTTGGGAGAGCGACTAGTGGCAAGTTCAAAACAACCTGTTCGTTAGGATTCTTGTCACATTGTCTCTGGCTACGTCTTACCATCTGAGGTAATTAGCTACTGTCTCTTGGTCAGCTTCTGAAATCCGTCCTGTCATGGTTATAATCTGAACTCTGTTCTTTTTACGGCGTCTACAGTTCGGTTCTGCTTCCTTAGTCAGTGCAGACAAATACTGTTCATTGCCTCGTCTGTCTTCGCCTGAGTCCGAACTGTCCAAGTCATCGTCCTGGTCAATATATTCTCTCTCAGAAGAGGCTCGTTGCGCTATTGGAGCATGTCTAATCTGTGTGGATCTCTCTGCAAATGGTTCTCCATTTAAACTACCGCTTCTCCGTGGTGAGAGGCTAGGGGAGGTTTCTCTGGACATAGTATGCGCTCTGTGCCTGTGTCTATCCTTTTTGTGTGGTTTGCGTCCCCTATGTTCTGTGTCTGAGTCATGGGCCTTATGCCTAGTCCCATTTTTTCTCTCATGTCTGTCCTTCTTTCACACTCAATCTCACCCTGTTCTCTCTCTCTGAGTGCTATTTCTTCCCTCCACACTCGCTCTTCGTAAGCATCCTTTCGTTCATTTTCTTCCTTATCATTTATGTCTGATTGCTATCAATTCAGCTACCGTAGGTTCCTCATTGGTACCTGTCTTCGGAGTCAACATTGTCCTCAGTCTACTCACTCGTTCTTCGAAAAGTTTGGCATTTGTAACTGATGGGGTGTTGCTCTCTTTAGCTGCTAGCTGATGAGGAGTAGTTATGGTGGTATGCACCATTTTTATTCTGATTCTGTAGGTTTCCCACTGTCTGACAGTTGTGTGTTAACTGAGCTACAGCTATCCCTTCTCCTGGGAATAGAGGTGAGTCTGCTGGGAACCAGAGAGACATTTCCTGTCATTCTGAAATTCCCTCCCCTTCTGACCTCCTTTTCTAGTTCTGATTCAGAAGATGCGTCTGTAGACAGCATCTGAAGGTTTGTCATGGGAGGGGAACTGGGTGGGGGGGGTTAGAGGTGGAGGGAAGCGTATAGGGAGGGGGTCGGGTCTTAAAGGGGTTGTATAAATCTGGATAGAGGAGGGGACCGCCCTCTGGGATGTCTGGGAGGGGCCCACCATATGGCTTCTCCTTCCTGACTGGCTCTATCACTTCTGTGGGAGGGGCTGGTGCAGGACTGGGTGGGGCTGCTATGGCGGGCAGATTTTTGGCGGGAGTTTTGCTCAGAGAGCAGGTTACTGCCACTCCATTCATAACTAAAGCTGCGTTATGGCCTATTCTCCTTAGCTTGTCAACTAGCTCCCTTTCTTTGTTAAGTTTAGAAGCCCTGATAAAACCTGCCTTCTGCTTGTTGAGAGTTTCTAATTTCCGAACCAACTGTCGCTCGTATGTATTGAGTGCTGTGGCTAGGAGACTTATTGCCTCGTCACCCTCTACTCTATTCTCTGCGATCATCTGATCGTGTAAGAAACGGAGATCCCTGCTCGCCTTTTTATGATCTCCGGGCTTAAGTCCGCTAAGTATCAATCTCTCTGCTTGTCCCCACTGTTCCCTTAAACTCCCCGGAACAGGGACTCCTAATTCTCTCTCTTCACGTTCAAATTCTCCTTCCATTTTTGACTTCGTTCGTATCTGCTTCTCCTAAAGGTTTTAGTTTTTTATAAAAAACACCAGATATCTCTGCGTACTATAATTTACTAATTATTGTAGTTTTATTCCCACAGGTATACAGTCTGATAGTTTTCGTTGCGAGGTGTATTTCAACCAGTTACGGAGACTGCAAAAGAGCGCTCTCCTAACGGTTTTAGTTTCTTATAAAAAACACCAGATATCCTGCGTACTATAATTTACTAATTATTGTAGTTTTATTCCCACAGGTATACAGTCTGATAGTTTTCGTTGCGAGGTGTATTTCAACCAGTTACGGAGACTGCAAAGAGCGCTCTCCTAACGGTTTTAGTTTCTTATAAAAAACACCAGATATCCCTGCGTACTATAATTTACTAATTATTGTAGTTTTATTCCCACAGGTATACAGTCTGATAGTTTTCGTTGCGAGGTGTATTTCAACCAGTTACGGAGACTGCAAAAGAGCGCTCTCCTAACGGTTTTAGTTTCTTATAAAAAACACCAGATATCCCTGCGTACTATAATTTACTAATTATTGTAGTTTTATTCCCACAGGTATACAGTCTGATAGTTTTCGTTGCGAGGTGTATTTCAACCAGTTACGGAGACTGCAAAAGAGAGCCTCTCCTAACGGTTTTAGTTTCTTATAAAAAACACCAGATATCCCTGCGTACTATAATTTACTAATTATTGTAGTTTTATTCCCACAGGTATACAGTCTGATAGTTTTCGTTGCGAGGTGTATTTCAACCAGTTACGGAGACTGCAAAAGAGCGCTCTCCTAACGGTTTTAGTTTTTATAAAAAACACCAGATATCCCTGCGTACTATAATTTACTAATTATTGTAGTTTTATTCCCACAGGTATACAGTCTGATAGTTTTCGTTGCGAGGTGTATTTCAACCAGTTACGGAGACTGCAAAAGAGCGCTCTCCTAACGGTTTTAGTTTCTATAAAAAACACCAGATATCCCTGCGTACTATAATTTACTAATTATTGTAGTTTTATTCCCACAGGTATACAGTCTGATAGTTTTCGTTGCGAGGTGTATTTCAACCAGTTACGGAGACTGCAAAAAGCGCCTCTCCTAAGGAGGATGCGGCCCAAGGCATGGAGTCGAAACCCAGTCTACAATAACCTTTGATCGTCACGTATATGCTATCAGATACAAATAAGATTCTACAATACTTTCAGGGACGGTCCTTTCAAATTGATGTTGAAAATATTATAATATACAACCACAGTTAATCACACTCAAAATAAATAAACCTAATGTAACCCCAGATCCGTCTAAGGATTGCCTGTGTATTAGTCGATGAGCCCCAACCCCAGAATTCGTCTAAGAATTACTGTGTGTGTCACCTTATTTCTCAGAGTATTTCAGCTGGACTTCCTTTAAATTTTAAAACCACTGAAATCTCGGACGACATTGCAGCTGGACTTCCTTTAAATTTATAACCACTGCAATCTCGTTACACAGTTAATCACACTCAAAATAAATAAACCTAATGTAACCCCAGATCCGTCTAAGGATTGCCTGTGTACATTAGTCGATGAGCCCCAACCCCAGAATTCGTCTAAGAATTACTGTGGTGTCACCTTATTTCTCAGAGTATTTCAGGGACTTCCTTTAAATTTTAAAACCACTGAAATCTCAGACGACCATTGCAGCTGGACTTCCTTTAAATTTTATAACCACTGCAATCTCGTTACACAGTTAATATTCCCCGTACAGTCTAGTTGACTTTTATAGTGCGATGTATATTTCAACAGATGGAGAGACTTCCAGAAGCGCTTCTACACCCCCTTTCGGCGATGTGGCTTTTGGCAAGGAGTCGAAACCCAGTCTACAGAATCTCTATCGTCACGTTTAGTCTTCTAGATTAACCCCACAGCAAGAGTTTGCGAGATCCGGTCATTTCAAATTGATTTGAAAGTTGCGTTTCTCCTCTTGAAATACCCCATATAACACAAACTACAGCTCCTCTTTGAGACTGGAAAGTGTATTCTGTAGTACTGTTCTTAGTAAGACCTAAAACACTGAAAATGCCGCTGACAACTCTAAAATTTTGTAGTATCCAATCACAGATTTTGATAATAACAGGTATCTGCTCACCTTTCAGTCGTAGGGCCCTGTTTAGTTGTCAGAGGTATTCGAGGTGTCTTCCCTGGACAGTTCGTCCGCTGGCTGCCGGTGTTCCTTCTATGAGACCCTACTCATCACGTCGGTCGGTCACCAAATTGTTGGGGTGAAGCAGCCTTCAGTGGTTGAAGGTTCGAGCCCCCTCCGCTCCGTTCGTTTGATGAGTGGTCTGCTGTAAAAAGGAACGGCTCAGACGCAGAGATATGAGGTTTAACAATAAGCTGATTTAATGGCAGAAACAACAGTACAATATAACGAAGTACTTATATAACGAAGTACTTCGGGCCTCAGCTCTTCCACCGTGCGATGTACGTATCAGACAGTCAGACAGAAAAAAGGCCCGAGTGTACAGAATTCACAATATTTATGCCCACAAACGGAGAGGAGTTTGTGGGAGGAGTTGTGTCGGTTGCTCCTCCCTAGGTGTTCATCCATTGGTGGACTCACTCCTGGCGAGCCCTAGGCAGTGAATCAGAGTGAGTCAGCCATTCGACGAGGTCTAAACAGCGAATCAGAGTGAGTCAGCCATAAGTGTGGGAACTTTGGATCTCCTACCGCCGATCAGTCCCAGGTCATCTTTTATGGCAGCCATAAAATAAACAATTCTGGGTCGCACGGGGGTGAGGTACCAATCCTTATCTTCGTTTATCCTCAGCACCTGGCCGTACCACACGGCATCCCAATCTTTCTCTCAGTACAATCTCTGCATAGACTCAATGGTGTCAGTTTTATTACCTTTCTCCTACAACCCCCCCATGCTCCTATCCGGGCCATTAAAACCCCGGGGGGGCCGACTGGATCCTCTACATTCCTAAGTCAACGCACACACAATTGACCACAGCAAACAAAGGAAAATAAGAACACTTGGTCTAGTTTCATAAGTATACATTTTACACAGACAAAGTTATAATTATTAAAACAGGTTATATAGGATATACAGGTTACTTTAACTATAATTTACTAATTATTGTAGTTTTATTCCCACAGGTATACAGTCTGATAGTTTTCGGTGCGAGGTGTATTTCAACCAGTTACGGAGACTGCAAAAGAGCGCTTCTCCTAATGGTTTTAGTTTCTTATAAAAAATACCAGATATCTCTGCGTACTATAATTTACTAATTATTGTAGTTTTATTCCCACAGGTATACAGTCTGATAGTTTTCGGTGCGAGGTGTATTTCAACCAGTTACGGAGACTGCCAAAGAGCGCTTCTCCTAAAGGTTTTAGTTTCTTATAAAAAACACCAGATATCTCTGCGTACTATAATTTACTAATTATTGTAGTTTTATTCCCACAGGTATACAGTCTGATAGTTTTCGGTGCGAGGTATATTTCAACCAGTTACGGAGACTGCCAAAGAGCGCTTCTCCTTCTTACGAGGATGCGGCCCAAGGCATGGAGTCGAAACCCAATCTACAATAACCTTTGATCATCACGTATATGCTATCAGATACAAATAAGATTCTACAATACTTTCAGGGACGGTCCTTTCAAATTGATGTTGAAAATATTATAATATACAACCACAGTTAATCACACTCAAAATAAATAAATCTAACGTAACCCCAGATCCGTCTAAGGGTTGCCTGTGTTCATTAGTCGATGCGCCCCAACCCCAGAATTCGTCTAAGAATTACTGTGTGTGTCACCTTATTTCTCAGAGTATTTCAGCTGGACTTCCTTTACCAAATTTAAAACCACTGAAATCTCGGACGACGATTGCAGCTGGACTTCCTTTAACAATTTTAAAACCACTGCAATCTCGTTACACAGTTAATCACACTCAAAATAAATAAATCTAACGTAACCCCAGATCCGTCTAAGGATTGCCTGTGTTCATTAGTCGATGCGCCCCAACCCCAGAATTCGTCTAAGAATTACTGTGTGTGTCACCTTATTTCTCAGAGTATTTCAGCTGGACTTCCTTTAACAATTTAAAACCACTGAAATCTCGGACGACGATTGCAGCTGGACTTCCTTTAACAATTTTAAAACCACTGCAATCTCGTTACACAGTTAATCACACTCAAAATAAATAAATCTAACGTAACCCCAGATCCGTCTAAGGATTGCCTGTGTTCATTAGTCGATGCGCCCCAACCCCAGAATTCGTCTAAGAATTACTGTGTGTGTCACCTTATTTCTCAGAGTATTTCAGCTGGACTTCCTTTACCAAATTTAAAACCACTGAAATCTCGGACGACGATTGCAGCTGGGGTTCCTTTACCAATTTATAACCACTGAAATCTCGTTACACAGTTAATATATTCCCCGTACAGTCTAGTTGACTTTTATAGTGCGATGTATATTTCAACAGATGGAGAGACTTCCAAAAGCGCTTCGACACCCTCTTCCGAGGATGTGGCTTTTGGCAAGGAGTCGAAACCCAGTCTACAGAATCTCTTTATCGTCACGTTTAGTCTTCTAGATTAACCCCACAGCAAGACTTTGCGAGATCCGGTAATTTCAAATTGATTTTGAAAGTTGCGTTTCTCCTCTTGAAATACCCCACATATAACACAACTGCAGCTCCTCTTTGAGACTGGAAAGTGTTATTCTGTAGTACTGTTCTTTCTACCGTAAGACTAAAACACTGAAAATGCCGCGACAACTCTAAAATGTTGTAGTATAGCCAATCACAGATTTTGATAATAACAGGTATCTGCTCACCTTTCAGTTGTAGGGCCTGGTTTAGTTGTCAGAGGTATTCGAGGTGTCTTCCCTGGACAGTTCGTCCGCTGGCTGCCGGTGTTCCTTCTATGAGACCCTACTCATCACGTCGGGGTCACCTAATTGTTGGGTTGAAGCACCCTTCAGTGGTTGAAGGTTCGAGCCCGCTCCGCGCCGTTCGTTTGATGAGTGGTCTGCTGTAAAAAGGAACGGCTCAGACGCAGAGATATGAGGTTTAACAATAAGCTGATTTAATGGTAAAAACAACAGTACAATATAACGAAGTACTTCGGGCCTTGGCTCTTACTACCGTGCGATGTACGTATCAGACAGTCAGACAGAACAGAGGCCCCGAGTGTACAGAATTCATAATATTTATGCCCACAAACGGAGAGGAGTTGTGTGGGAGGAGTTGTGTCGGTTGCTCCTCCCTAGGTGTTCATCCATTGGTGGACTCACTCCTGGGCGAGCCCTAGGCAGTGAATCAGAGTGAGTCAGCCATTGACGAGGTCTAAACAGCGAATCAGAGTGAGTCAGCCATAGGTGTGGGAAGTTTGGATCTCCTGCGCCGCCGATCAGTCCCAGGTCATCTTTTATGGCAGCCATAAAATAAACAATTCTGGGTCGAACGGGGGTGAGGTACCAATCCTTATCTTCGTTTATCCTCAGCACCTGGCCGTACCACTCCGCATCCCAATCTTTCTCTCAGTACAATCTCTGCATAGACGCAATGGTGTCAGTTTTATTACCTTTCTCCTGCAACCCCCCCATGCTCCTATCGGCCCATTAAAAACCCGGGGGGGCGACTGGATCCCTACATTCCTAAGTCAACGCACACAATTGACCACATCAAACAAAACAAAATAAGAACACTTGGTCTAGTTTCATAAGTATACATTTTACACAGACAAAGTTATAATTATTAAAACAGGTTATAATTATTGAAACAGGTTATATAGGATATACAGGTTACTTTAACCCCCAGGACAGAGCCAGCCTTCCTGACGATCCTGCTGATCTTGTTGGCGTCTGCTGACCTCAACCTGCTTCCCCAGCACGCGACAGCAAAGAAGATGGCACTGGCTACCACCGACTGGTAGAACATCTTCAGCATGGTGTTACAGATGTTGAAGGACCGGAGCCTCCGCAGGAAGTAGAGACGGCTCTGGCCCTTCTTGTACACAGCCTCAGTGTTCTTGGCCCAGTCCAGTTTACTATCCAGGTATTTATAGTCCTTCACAACGTCGGCAGTCACCCCCTTGATGGAAATGGGTGTGGGGGTAGATTTCCTCCTGCGGAAATCCACCACCAGCTCCTTCGTCTTGTCAGTGTTGAGCTTCAGGTGGTTGAGCTCACACCACTCAACGAAGGAGTCCACAACGCCCCTGTACTCCTTATCATTTCCCTCGCTGACACAACCAACAACTGCAGAATCGTCTGAAAACTTCTGCAGATGGCAGGACTCCGAGTGGAACTGAAAGTCTGAGGTGTACAGGGTGAACAGGAAGGGAGAATCTCTCTTTTCCACTACACTATCTTGAATGTTTTAGTTTTTACATCACTACATTTATCTAACAGCTTTAACATTGTAAATGTGTCACTTCGGACTCTGGGTAATTATGACAGCATGTCCTACTATTTTGAGAGTTTGAACAAACCAGACCTTCATCTATTAATGTAGAAAACAATCAGCACATTAAACCATTATGAAAGTAATCATTAGTTAGCTCATTGTTCAAAATGAGCTCCAACTACAACAGTTAAGTCAACTCTTGCATGGGTAATAATAATAAAACAAATGATATAATATAATAGTATAACTTGTGTCTGCTTTAAATACTTTAACAACACTTTCCTGATTATACTAGCATACTTTTACTAAAGTAACATTAACATGTTTAAATGCAGGGCTTTTGTAAGAGAGTATTTGTATAGTGTAGCATGGTCTACTTTTAGTTAAGTAAATTATCTGAAAACTACATTAACCACGATTACTTCTAACAACGTATGGATGTTCTTACACCCCCTTTAACCAAGTAAATTTGACTTATCTAACCGAAGTGATCGTAGCGTTACTTTGCAAACCGTCACCCCCCCACACACACAAAAGGACACGGTAACGTTGTGATTCACTTCAATTAATGATAACTACGGAGCTTGCTAACAGCAAGGCACAAGGCTACTTCACTCATTTAGCTAGCTAATGTAAGATACAAATGCTATCGAGCCCTCACTGCTTGTAAAATAAACAGCACAAACTGACTACTTACCGGAGCCCCGCTCTTCTCAGTCATCTTTCTCCCGGATTGTTTTGATCACATGACTGACAAAGCCGTGCTCTGATAGGCCAGAAGTCGGTTCAATTGCATTCAGGCTCGATTGCTTATCCTGTCTGGGTAGCCCGGATGATGCTGCATCGACATTTTTGACATAGAAATCTATTCATCGAAATTTTTTACGTCGAATTTTGTATACCGAAATTGTATATTCAAATTTTTTTAACTTGAATTTTTGGGATCTGAATTTGACTTTTCGAATTATTTTAACTTGAATTGTTACATTTTTATTTCACATAGGTAAATTCGGAGCAAAAACATTCAGATACATGATTTTCAAAGTAAATATTTTCAATGCTATAAATTCGGTGTCTGATAAAATTCAAATACTTCTGTCTCTTGTTTGCTTCCATAGTATTCTTGTTTTACTGTCATATAGTATTTCATACCTGTTTTTAATTTATGCTCTTATTTTTTTTATACCTATAATGATCATATAAACGTGTGCCTCGGAAATACTTTTTTTTTTACCAAACCGTTTGAGACCCACTGAGATAACTTAGACTAAAGTTAACTATCTAAACACTGAGAGAGTCCTTTACTTCACCTGAGCTGATGTTATCTGAGGTCGCATTCAGACCAGCCTTTTATAGTCCGGTTGAATCGAACCCTGGTGCGTTTAGCCGCTTGGTGCGGTTCGTTTGGGTCGGTGTGAACACAGTCCGAGACCTCTTAAGTGAACTAAACAACCGGACTCTGGTCCGCTAAAATAGGTGGTCTCGGACCGCTTGCTAGTGAACTCTGGAGCGGTTCATCGCTGGTGTGAACGCAGTCCGCACCAAAACATAGGAAGCGTAGTATTTACGTATCACAAGAACGCAGGTGTCTTCAAAATCGTTAGCGAAAGAGTGAAGCAGAATGAAGTGTTGAACAGTGTCGTGTAAAGTAAAAACAACTATCAAACTAAAAACTATACATAAAAGTCAGAGCCACCTGCCGTCGGTGAAACCCCCTCCTTACTGCAGAACGTCTCTCATTATATGTGTTATAATGTTTTGTATCGCACGTTGTCTGATTATATAATCATATGCGCCATTGCTGTTGATATGCTCTCCAGATTAACAACAGCATGAAAATAACCTGCCGATGCTCGATGGCGGAGGCTCCGGTAGAAATTGCTGGGATTTGCGTTTTTACCCCCTTAATGTCTGACCAATTGTTGAACAGCATTTCCGTGCACATGACTTCTGTTTAAAGTTTATAGTCCGTTTGAATTTTGCCTGTGTGAACGCAAACCGAACCTTCTGAAAATGAAACTATGTAACAAACTGTCGTCTGGTGCGCACCAGAGAAGCGGACTATTAGGTGTGAATGCGACCTGACACCAGACCTGACACCAGATGCTAACCATTACATTATTACATTACATTGCATTTAGCTGACTCTTTTTTCAAAGCGACTTACAATAAGTGCATTCGACCAAGAAGATACAAACTTGAAGAAAACAGAATCATATAAGTACATCAGGTTTCATAGAGCCAAAACATTTCAAGTGCTACTCAACTGGCTTTAGATAAGCCAGTCCTTTATTAGCAGTGTTGGGTGTAACGCGTTACAAAAGTAACGGAGTTACAGTAATATATTACTTTTTGCTGTAACGAAGTAATGTAACGCATTACTAATGAAATTTGGGTAATATATTACCCGTTACAATGCTCAGTAACGCAGTTACAACACATTTTAACCCGTTTTGTTTTGTAAGAATGTACTAACATTGCGAGACATTCCGACACCAGAGAGAAATTGTGCGGGTAGATTAGTAAACCTGGTGTTTACCCTTCAGGCTTCGTGTCGGGATCTTCGGGGGTGCATAGGCATGCATTGCATTGCACCCCCAGTCCCTCTATTCAAAAAAGAGAACGGAGCGTAAAATAAAAACAACAAATTGTGTCAGGTGCGCGTGACCTGCTCCGCTTCCACAGCAGTGACACACATCTGTGGATAATCATTTATACGAAAATGGTTAAAGCAACCATCACTAAACGCCATCACCACTGCATCTACTGCAGACAATAGCAACAGGTCAGATGGGGACATCACGTTACCCTCTGTCGTGGACACTAGCTTACTCCCGTCTGACTCGCCGCCCTCGCCCCCGGAGCATCAGTCTTCGTCACCCAAAACCCCGCAGCCCCTCTGCGGCCCGCAGGTGCCAGGATACCACGGCAAAACAGAGCCTGCCCAGTTATATCTAAACAAGTACCCGCCGGCACAGTGGGGTAAGGCGGTCATTTTGCAGCTCGTGGTATAAAAATAGACAATGGCTAGAATATTCATGTGAAAATAGTGCCATATTCTGCCATGCCTGTAGAAATGTTGGGTCAAAAAATAATGCATACAATAGCACAGATGCCTTCACCACGAATGGCTACAAAAAGATCTCATATCCCAAGCTTATCAACAAGCTAATGTTGCAGCTGAAATGTTCTCCAGGTCACAAAGTCAACCTCACATGATGATGTGATACCAGTTTTCAAGCACAGTAAATATTCTCTTCCCAGAGTATATGATGGGACCAAGGTGATGATGTAGTACATGGTTTTAATAATACTTTTGCTTTTCAATGTTTGCCATTTCAAACCATGAGCTGGTTCAAATAATATTTGCCTTGATTTACAATATGTTCTCTTTTGTTTTATCAGTACAGTTTTGAAGCTTTTGTGCTTTTCCTTGCCATAGTCCACTTTGGACTATATGAAATATTTCAGGATTGCACTTTTAACTTGACATGTTCTCACTTGCTTGGTTTCAAAACATAACAAATGCCATAATCTGTTCATTGGGGACCATAACATCAATGCTATTTTTCATTGCTGTTGCCGGCCACTATTGCTCATGTAAACCTACTAGTGCTGCACCCCTGTAATCTCAGATGCACCCCAAGTCATTTTGTTCTGGAACCGGGCCTGTACAGTACATGGCCATATACTAAACAAAATACAGAGCCCATTCCGTGTTCCTGTTATTGTTTACTTCCTCTCTGCCTTCTTCTGGTGATTTATCTGACGTCCAGCGCTCCGTCTTTTAACCTCTTTTCCTTTCTCTTTCTTGATCCTCCTTAGCAACCTTCATTATAGTCCTTGACAGTGGTCTGTACTGTATTAACAACGTGTCACATGTTAAGAATTTACATCAGAATCGAGTATTCAACTAAGCCGTGTAATAAAAGTTGTTAGTAGCCTTAATGGCCTACACAGTTGTTATGCTATACCACATTGCCCTTCACTGGATGTATAATGAGCTGCACTAAACTATATTTTAGCATTTAAAATACCTAGCCATTCTTTTGCGGTTAATTTTGGTGAAAGTAACTAAAAAGTAACTAAAAAGTAGTGTAACTCATTACATTTCAGAGACAGTAATATTGTAATGTAACTTATTACTTTAAAAAGACAGTAATAAGTAATATGTAATATATTACATTTTGGAAGTAACTTGCCCAACACTGTTTATTAGTATACTGTATAAGTGCTTTGTTAGTAATTCTATCGCTCGAAGTGGAGTCGAAAGAGATGAGTTTTCAGTCTGCGCCGGAAGATGTGTATGCTTTCTGCTGTCCTGATGTCAATGGGGAGCTCATTCCACCATTTTGGAGCCAGGATAACAAACCGACGCGTTTTTGCTGATGGGAACTTGGGTCCCCCTCGCAGTGCGGGTGCTGCGAGCCGTTTGGCTGATGCAGAGCGGAGTGCACGTGCTGGGGTGTATGGTTTAACCATGTCCTGGATGTAGGAAGGGCCAGATCCATTCGCAGCATGGTACGCAAATACCAGTGTCTTGAAGTGGATTCTAGCAGTTACTGGAAGCCAGTGAAGGGAGCGGAGGAGCGGCGTGGTGTGGGAAAATGTTGGAAGGTTGAAGACCAGACGAGCCGCTGCATTCTGGATGAGCTGCAGAGGTCGGATGGCACATGCAGGTAGACCAGCCAGGAGGGAGTTGCAGTAGTCTAGGCGTGAGATGACGAGAGCCTGGACCAGAAGTTGCGTCGCTTTCTGGGTCAGGAGGGGACGTATCCTCCTGATGTTGTAAAGAGTGTACCTGCAGCAGCGGGTTCTAGCAGGTTCCTTGCAGTCTGAGTCGGGGAAACAACCGAGGTGCCGATGTTGATTGTTAGGTCAAGAGTGGGACAATCTTTTCCCGGAAGGAAAAAGCAGTTCAGTCTTGTCAAGGTAGAGGTTGAGGTGGTGAGCAGACATCCACTGAGAGATGTCTGCTAGACAAGCAGAGATGCGTGCGACGACCTGGGTCTCTGAGTGGGGAAAGGACAGAATGAATTGGGTGTCGTCAGCGTAGCAGTGGTATGAAAAACCCTGCGGGCTAATGACTGATCCGAGCGAGTTTGTGTACAGAGAGAAGAGGAGGGGACCAAGAACAGAGCCCTGAGGGACCCCTGTAGTCAATTGACAAGGGTCGGACTCAGACCCTCTCCAGGTTACCCTGTAGGTGCTGTCTTTAAGGTATGAGGTGAGGAGGGAAAGTGCAGAGCCTGAAACTCACAGTTCTTGGAGAGTGCGAAGGAGGATCTGATGATTCACCATGTCGAATGCAGCAGACAGGTCCAAAAGGATGATGACAGAGGAGAGGGAGAGCAGTTTCTGTGGAGTGACCTGCCTTGAAACCAGACTGGTGCGGATCCAGAAGGTTGTTCTGACAGAGATAACAGGAGAGTTGTTTAAAGACAAGTGTTTTAGACAGGAATGGGAGGAGAGAGACAGGCCTGTAGTTTATAACATTGGACGGGTTGAGAGTGGGTTTCTTTAGGAGATTGTTTACTCTTGCCTCCTTGAGACTGTTTGGAAAGTGACCAGAAGTTAGAGAAGTGTTGATGAAATGGGTGAGAAACGGTAGAATTTCAGGAGCGATAGTCTGAAGGAGGTTTGAGGGGATAGGGTCCAGAGGACAGGTGGTAGGACGGGCAGAGGTAATGAGGGTAAGAACCTCACTTGGAGAGAGAGGGGAAAAGGAGGTTAGTGTGTGGGTGAAACGGTGGTCAGGTGACCCAGCGGTGAGTCAGAAAAAGAAGAACGAATATCATCAACCTTTTTTTTCAAAGTAGTTAACAAAGTCGCTTGACAGAAGGAGGAGGGGGAAGGGGCTTTGGGGGTTCTAAGAGGGTGGAGAAGATGGAAAATAGTTTTTTGGGATTGGAATAGGAAGAATGGATCTTATCTTGAAAGAAAGTGCTTTTTGCCTGAGAGATCGAAGCAGAGAAAGAGGAGAGGAGAGCCTGATAGGTTAGGAGGTTGTCATGGTGTTTGGATTTACACCATTTCCGCTCAGCTGCCCGAAGGATGGTTCTATTAGCACGCAGTGCGTCATTTAGCCAGGGAGCAGGAGGGGACTGACGAGCCTGCCGAGATGTGAGAGGACAGAGAGAGTCCAGAGAGGATGAAAGAGTCCAGAGGAGAGTTTCTGCAGCAGAGTTTGGAGGCAGGAGTTGGAACGAGCCAGTGGAAGGGAGGGCTGAGAGCACCGATGAGGTCAGAGTAGAGGGGGAGAGGGAACGAAGGTTACGGCGGACAGGTGCAGCATTAGAAGAGATTAGTTTGTTATGTTTGGAAAGGGGTAGAGCGAATGAAATGAAAAAGTGATCCGATGTGTGAAGCGGGTTTACAGAGAGGTTAGAAGTAGTGCAGTTCCTTGAGAATATGAGATCGAGGACATTGCCAGCTTCATGAGTTGGTGGGGATGGAGACAGTGAGAAAGCAAAGGTGGTTAAAAGAGATGTTAGTTCAGATATCTTCCCTGTCTGGAGGTTGAAGTCTCGAGAAGTACAGTGGGAGGGCCAGTTTCTGGGATGTGTGAGAGGAGATTATCTAATTCCTCCAAGAAGTCTCCCAATGCGCCTGGTGGACGGTAGAGAACAACAATGGTTAATTGTATAGGATGGGTTACAGTGACGGCATGGAATTCAAAGGTGGAAGGAGTGAAGTTAGGTAGTTTGAAGAGGGAAAAGCTCCATTTGGGAGAGAGCAGGAGACCAGTGCCACCTCCTCTGCCAGTGGTTCTGGGTGTATGGGTGAAGGAATATGCTGTGGAGAGAGCTGCTGGGGTGGATGTGTTGGATGGAGTAATCCAGGTCTCAGTGAGAGCAAGGAAATCCAGAGACTGCAGGGAAGCGTAGCCAGAGATGAAGTCAGCCTTAGGAACAGCTGACTGGCAGTTCCACAGGCTACCTTTAACTAGATGTTGGATCGCAGTAGAGCATGTGGGATAGACAAGAGCAGGCCGGTTATAACGATTAGGAGATACACAGGGCCAGTAATAATTGCGAGAGGACACATGAACAGGAATGGAGAAAATAAACATGATTATAGCATGAGGGGCTAAAAACACCAGCGATACTTAGCTCAATCAAAGTAGGATTTGCCTCCTCTTTGCATCCCTCGTGACTCCCGCAGGACTCTATTGTCATTGTCAGTCTTCGTCTGACGCTGAAGCTGACGCTCCAGGAAAGAGCTGCCTAAAATGGACACTAGTCCTGATTGCTGAGTTGTCACAGCTGTGGGCCTACGGCCCTTTAATTAATTAACTCTACAGCTGATGGGCGACAGCTGTGCCTTCAAGTCTATTGTAATGCACTATTTGAGACAAGACTAAGCCCTAGTTACAGAGGTTTTAAGATTACCCTACTTCAGTATCCCCTAGTAAGGCACTTTGTACAATTGTTTAGTTAAAGAGAACCCTTAGAAGCAGATGTTTCAGTTTTTAAGATTTCTGAAAAAAGAAGTTACCCAGATTTCTGCCTGAAAAACAGGGTTTTTTTTAGCTGTTCTGAGATTTCAAAACACAATTTTAGCTAGAATAACTACAGAACAATTATACAGAGTAGAATAAATGGAACAGAGAGGTCTAGAAAACAAAAATATACTTACAGGGATTACTGAGTCAGCAGGAGAGTCATTATCTGGTCTTGTTAGCACACTGAATTGTTTAGATTTTCAATGCTGCATTAAGTACACTTTTGCTGGGGGCGTGACATCACAACTGAAGCTGTCTCACTTCACGCAATCAGCTGTGCCTTCGAGTCTATTGTAATGCAGTATTTGAGACAAGTGTCCGACTAAGCCCTAGTTACAGAGGTTTTAAGATTACCTACTTCAGTATCCCCTAGTAAGGCACTCAGTATTTGTACTATAGCTTGGTTTCACTTGACGTCACACTGCTGCGTTCCTTTGGCGCGAAATTCCATTGGAGGTCAGGAAGTAATTTTCTACAGAGGATCTAGCTGCTGTTACCATTGTGAAAATGCCGGTGTGTTGTGTAGTTTACGGTTGTTCCAATCGATCCGGCCGAGAGAAAAACAAGAGGTTTTACCGAGTGCCGAAGGTTGTCGTCCATAAAGCTGAGAAATTTAAGAAACTAACCGAAGAACGCCGGAAAAAATGGCTTTCAAACCTACATATGCGGTCGGGAGGAGCAGAGTCGTCTAATGCCCGTGTCTGCAGCGACCACTTCATCAGAGGTATTAGCTAACTTGGTTTTTGTGGCTTTGTTTATGTATTATTGGGTTGTGGTTAAATGCTTATTTACTTAGTAATACTGATCATGCCAATCTGCTGCTGAGCGCGCCACATTCAAAATGACTGAGCCGGTGAAGGCGAAGCTCTCTAGCGGAGAATTTGTTTTATATCGTCAGCCATAATGACTGTAACCTTATGAAACCAAATAAATGCACGTGATTGTTGCATAACAATATGATAACGTTCCGGTTTTTTTCCCTGGCCTGGTGGCGCTCTTTCAGCATCTGAGCTCCAAAGTCCTACAGCTTGTATTTAAGGCAGCGCAGCGCTCTCCCTCCCTCCATTTCCCTTTAATCGTGCTCTGTAAATTCTTTCACTGCTCATATATATGCGGGTTCGGGTCGGGTTGCGGATCTTGTGCCGACGGGTCGGTTGCGGAACTAATTTGCAATATGTGCGGGTAGGGGCGGGTTCGGTATTGCACATCGCGGGTGCGGGGCGGGAGCGGGTCTTGAAAATCAGACCCGTGCAGGACTCTGAGCTAAAGTTAGCTAGCTAGATAGTCTCCTAATAATGCTACTTAGAGGTAAAAAGGTATAGGTAGTTAACACTTACCCGGGCAAAAACAAGGCGACATTTATTTAATGCCTCTTTGGTGCCGAGGTCATTCACCCATCCACACACTAAGTAGTTGAAAGCTTCCAGGCTTTTATACGCTTTCATTTGGCTAGCCGTGTAGTAGGAGGTATGAAGGACGAGGTAGCTGGTGATATCCATCGCCTCGACAGCGGGCAAATCTGATAAATCACGAGAAAAGTCGCTCTTTTTCAGCTGATACGGATCGTATCCGATGTGTGCTGTGATTTTTTCACGATATCTGCGGCGTGCAGGTTCATTTAATTGTTTGACGTAGTCGGTGTCCTCCATTCCTGCGTTGATGAATGATTGCGTTTTCACTTCCTGACCTCCACTTGAATTTCGCGCGTCGTAAAAGTCACGTGACTGAAACCAAGCTATTGTTTAGATCTCCGGTACCAGTGCGCGTTCTGAGCAGAGCTTGAATGAAAAACAGAGACCGAGAAGTAGGCTACTTGTACTGTACTGTAGCATATTATTTTGGAATCAATAATTTTTCAAACTATGAATTTCACACACATAAAAAAAAAAAAAGACACATTTCTTGGGGGTGCTTAGGGGGTGCTATGGCTATCCTGAGGGGTGCTTCAGCACCCCCTAGCGCCGCCACTGACTGGCACCCCATCTAAAACACGAGTGGATCTGACTTTAATTACATTGGACTTGAGTGCTTCGTCAACTTAAAGGTGGGGTAGGTAAGTTTGAGAAACCGGCTCGAGATACACTTTTTGTTATATTCCATGGAATGCTCTTAACATCCCGATAGCAATGAATATCTGAAGTGCTTTGACAAAAAAATCCATAAAAAAAATTAATCTGTGGAAGCCGTAGTACTGTAAAAAGCACGACCAATCATTTTAGCCAGCCCGGCTAAAATAACTGGATGGCCTACCTGCCTGTCAGCTTTCCATCTGTGCACAAACTTATCTCGTGCCCTCATTGGTCATGTGCGCGTTCGTGTGTGTTGGAGGAGGGGCTCTGTAAGGCAGTGGCAGATTTTTTTCTAGCACACTCGAGCTGGTTTCTCCAAAATTACCTACCCCACCTTTAATGTGTTCCTTAAAATAATACTTCTGCATACAGTATGTGACACTAAGTGTTGCACGGCCAGATACGGCTCGAGAAACTGACACAGATAAGGAAATATATGATACATTATGATATGAATGATAATGGGACACACATCGACGCTCACTCACAGTGCCGCGGACTGTACAGTGATCCAAAAATATTCCCCTCTCTGGTGGGGCATTTAATAAACTGTTTGTATTTTGGGAGTTCATAGCTGAGGTTGCCTTTGTTAAAGTCACCAAGAACAATAACTAGGCAGTCCGGATAAGTCCTTTCCACACACAGTATCTGGTCGGCGAGTGTGCGCTGCGACTCCTGCACGTTCGCAAGCGGGGGGATGTAGACACCGAACAGAATGAATGAAGAAAACTTGCGGGGGGAATAGAAGGGTTTGCAGTTGATGATAAAAGTTTCCAGAGTGGGAGAACAGTTAAAGTAACCTGTTTCAAATATATAACCTGTTCCAATAATTATAACCTGTTTTAATAATTATAACTTTGTCTGTGTAAAATGTATACTTATGAAACTAGACCAAGTGTTCTTATTTTGTTTTGTTTGATGTGGTCAATTGTGTGTGCGTTGACTTAGGAATGTAGAGGATCCAGTCGCCCCCCCCCGGGTTTTTAATGGGCCGGATAGGAGCATGGGGGGGGTTGTAGGAAAAAGGTATTAAAACTGACACCATTGAGTCTATGCAGAGATTGTACTGAGAGAAAGATTGGGATGCGGAGTGGTACGGCCAGGTGCTGAGGATAAACGAAGATAAGGATTGGTACCTCACCCCCGTTCAACCCAGAATTGTTTATTTTATGGCTGCCATAAAAGATGACCTGGGACTGATCGGCGGCGCAGGAGATCCAAACTTCCCACACCTATGGCTGACTCAATCTGATTCGCTGTTTAGACCTCGTCGATGGCTGACTCACTCAGATTCACTGCCTAGGGCTCGCCCAGGAGTGAGTCCACCAATGGATGAACACCTAGGGAGGAGCAACCGACACAACTCCTCCCACACAACTCCTCTCCGTTTGTGGGCATAAATATTATGAATTCTGTACACTCGGGGCCTCTGTTCTGTCTGACTGTCTGATACGTACATCGCACGGTAGTAAGAGCCAAGGCCCGAAGTACTTCGTTATATTGTACTGTTGTTTTTACCATTAAATCAGCTTATTGTTAAACCTCATATCTCTGCGTCTGAGCCGTTCCTTTTTACAGCAGACCACTCATCAAACGAACGGCGCGGAGGGGGGCTCGAACCTTCAACCACTGAAGGGTGCTTCACCCCAACAATTTGGTGACCGACCGACGTGATGAGTAGGGTCTCATAGAAGGCACACCGGCAGCCAGCGGACGAACGGTCCAGGGATGACACCTCGAATACCTCTGACAACTAAACCAGGGCGCCCCACAACAGAAAGGTCATCCGTCCGAAGTGGCTCAACCCAAGGTTCACCGGCCCGCACAGAGTGACTCAGAGGACATCACATGCAGTTCGCCTCGAAGGAAAGGGGGACACGTGGTATCATTGGAGCCAGTGCGCCGTTGGAAAACCTCCAGCAAGGACGTTAGACGACATCAGAACTGACATCGCTGCAGCAGGAGGAGAGAGCGACACCTCTGACGACGACAGCCCAGCAGAAGCAACGACCCACACAACAGATGACAAGGACAAAGACACAGAGGTAACAACAGGCGATCTTGGAAAGGAGATTACGGCCGGCGAGGAGGCGGACACGAGTCTACTCTGAAACACACGACTCCATATAGGACCCGACTTTTTACTCCCACCTTTAGGGGCACTTTCCAATAAGTAGCAGCATTTTTATGCCCACCTATAGGGCCTCTTTCTAATAAGAGTAGTAGGTTATATATAACGAGAGGTTATCCCTATAGTTAAAGGGCAGTGAAAGTCTCCCCACTCACCAGACCTTCTATTTAACAGGTTCTGGGAGCACAGTATTTACCATTACAGGGTACTATTTTACACCCTAGTTTTAAAAAATCTCCTTAGGAGATTTTAGCATTGTGTTCAACCTAATTACAATAACACGGACCACTGATTAAAGGTACTCAACAATGACAGACTGTGGATTACACTTCCTTATTGTTTGTTGGTGTACTCTGCTAGTGGGAATCGTGGTTTTACTTGGGACACTGTTTGTATCTTGAACACCATTCTTAGTTATATGGCCCATTAGCGAATTGCCTTATTATTTGATTGGGTGTTAATTCCTTGTGTCCTAGTAAATCTCCTATTATTAATAACAGAAATAATGTGTGTTCACCCTTGCCTTTATTTTTGTTTTAATGATTCCATTGACCACCCAGACTCCATTCCCCCGCCAGAGGAGGCGTAACTAGGGTCAAACGGGCCAAACATGAGGTAGTTGTTACCAAAATGTCTCCTAAACAAACCTTCACTTTCCAAGCAGGTAGTGATGGAATAATGTAGACAGGATCAACTATGTACATTACAATGTGCTCCGTTTAGCTAATCTCACTAGGGACCCTGTAGAAGGACTCGCTGAACAGCTGGGGCCGACTTCCCTTTGGCTGAAACAGAATAGAATGGCCCTTGACATGCTGTTAGCTGAGAAAGGAGGTGTGTGTTCAATGTTTGGTGATATGTGTTGTACTTTCATTCCAAACAATACGGCTCCGGACGGTTCCGTCACAAAGGCTTTAGAAGGCTTTCGCACACTATCCATAACTATGCATGAACAATCAGGGATACACAACCCCTTGGAGGAATGGTTTACAAACATGTTTGGTCAATGGAAAGGTTTAATAATGTCTCTTTTGATTTCAATAGCTACTTGTATTGCCATTTTAGTAACATGTGGTTGTTGGTGTGTGCCTTGTATCCGCTCATTGTGGGACAGACGCAGTAGAAAAGAATGACAGTGGTTATGTTTGAATGCTTTGTGTGAATTGATCTCTGGAGGTGAGATCAAAAGGGGGATTAAAGTAACCTGTTTCAATATATAACCTGTTAATAATTATAACCTGTTTTAATAATTATAACTTTGTCTGTGTAAAATGTATACTTATGAAACTAGACCAAGTGTTCTTATTTTGTTTTGTTTGCTGTGGTCAATTGTGTGTGCGTTGACTTAGGAATGTAGAGGATCCAGTCGCCCCCCCGGGTTTTAATGGCCGGATAGGAGCATGGGGGGGTTGTAGGAGAAAGGTAATAAAACTGACACCATTGAGTCTATGCAGAGATTGTACTGAGAGAAAGATTGGGATGCGGAGTGGTACGGCCAGGTGCTGAGGATAAACGAAAATAAGGATTGGTACCTCACCCCCGTTCACCCAGAATTGTTTATTTTATGGCTGCCATAAAAGATGACCTGGGACTGATCGGCGGCGCAGGAGATCCAAACTTCCCACACCTATGGCTGACTCACTCTGATTCGCTGTTTAGACCTCGTCGATGGCTGACTCACTCAGATTCACTGCCTAGGGCTCGCCCAGGAGTGAGTCCACCAATGGATGAACACCTAGGGAGGAGCAACCGACACAACTCCTCCCACACAACTCCTCTCCGTTTGTGGGATAAATATTATGAATTCTGTACACTCGGGCCTCTGTTCTGTCTGACTGTCTGATACGTACATCGCACGGTGGAAGAGCTGAGGCCCGAAGTACTTCGTTATATAAGTACTTCGTTATATTGTACTGTTGTTTCTACCATTAAATCAGCTTATTGTTTAATCTCATATCTCTGTCTGAGCCGTTCCTTTTTACAGCAGACCACTCATCAAACGAACAGCGCGGAGCGGGCTCGAACCTTCAACAACTGAAGGGTGCTTAAACCCAACACAGTGCTGCAGAATCACTGTCACATCGTTGCACCAGCCACTGTTTGTATAAACATGTTCCTCCACCTTTTGATTTGCCGGAGAGCTCTGTGTCACGATCCGCTCTGAGCAGTTGGAAGCCTGGCAGCTGCAGCGCCAAGTCCGGAATCGATCAACACAACCAGGTCTCAGTGAAGTACAAAACACAAGATGAAGAAAAGTCTGTTTCTACTAACCAGTAGCTGAAGCTCGTCCAGTTTATTGCTTATGGAACGCACGTTGGAGAGAAATATTCCGGGTAGCGGCATGCGAAGTCCGCGGCTCCGGAGGCGAACGAGAGTCCCGGCCCGTTTCCCTCTCCTGTGGCGTTTCACTGCTCGGATGCAGGTGAGGGCTCCTTTTACAAGAATGTCCAATAATTCTGTCGTTGTGTCCCTGGGCAAGACACTTCACCCCAAATTGCTCCTGTGGGGATTGTCCACAGTACTGAATGTATGTAAGTCGCTTTGGATAAAAGCGTCTAACAAGTAACATGTCATGTAATGTAATTCCACGGAAGAACAGAGAAAATTGGGAAAGTAATCCGCTGGAGTTGTTTCCCTAATGTTTAGGAGCTCTTCCCTGGTGAAAGAGTTCGGTATGTAAACATTGAATTAACGCACAAAACAAGACAAAACAGAGCGCACCAAAACACAGAAGCAGCCATCTGCGGCACCATCTTTGTAGGCTATCCTACAACTGAAAGTTAAACTAATTAATTAACACTTACAGTATAGTTAAAGGACTGACATAATAAAACAGACTTAAAAAGCACAAAAAAATATGTTTATATAATGCAGCATATGGGTATATATCATACTCTCTTAAATATTGCAAATTTGAGACTGAATATTTATCTAACTTTTTATAATTTCCTGGTTGAAGTGTGTCATTTTGGTTAAGTGACTGCATCATGGATGGAGAATGGAGAATGTCGCCGCCCCCATCTAAACAACGCTGAAGTAATATAACGTCTGCTTTAGCTTGACCACAAAGACTTTGCTAACTACCTGTCCCTGTGGTCCCTCTGCCTCAAATGTTGCCGCTCAAAGACCACTTCACTGGGGGGTGAGTGGACTGACGCTCCGGAGACTGCTGTAGCAACTCGTGTTGCAGTCTGTGAACGGAAATCCATGCTTCAAAATGTAACATTGGTCTATGGAAAGCTCAATATTTAATATAACCTGGGAATGTTGTAAAATAACAAATTACTTATACTTAAATACTGTACTTATGTATAAAACGTGACAAACAAGCAAAAAGGAGGGCTACATACATAAGCTAGTTAGAAAACCCAATCTGAGTGTAGTCTACAACTGTACAAATAAATGTTATAGTTATTGAATTATTTATTGCCATGCAAGCAAGAAATTAAGGCTTGGTAAGCACAGACCACAAACATAGCCTCAAACCCTGTGTTGCCCTTATATCTAGCAACTTAATTAGCTTTAGTTAAACTATTAGGCAACATCCCATTTAAAAATGAATTCTGTATCAGCTCTTTCGAACACCTCATTGAAAGTATAAACCCTAATTATCATACAAAAATAGAATATTCCAACTTCCAGGTACTGTTTAGGCACACTATGAAGCCTAAAAGTTGCATAAACAGGATACAAAAATTCCTAACACCTCGGAGACTATCACTGAACTGAGTCAGCGACTGTTGAGCTTATGGCTATGTATCCCGCAAAATAAATAAATGAAAAGCAGAATAAAGCATAGTGTTCTTTGTGAGCCGCCGTGAGCCTTCAGATCCTTTTCAAAGCCCCGCCAGCTGTTCCCAGAAGCCACCATGTTAGCGTCGGTGACAGCTTTCTCGGGTTGGGCCCTAAACTGAGGAACTTCTCATCTCAGGATATTAGACACAGATTGTTCTCTCCAGAAAGCTAAAAGCAAAGGTAGCTGGCTTAAAACTGGTTCCTACTGAAAAAGATCCAATCGGTGTGAGTATCAGGGTAGGAATTTCACGGCTGCCCCTCGGTCTGGCCGTGATGCCCCGAAAATAATTGTACGTCCTACGGCCACCATGGCCTTTGTGCCCCTCACACTGTTAAAATCTCGAAGTTGCTTTGAAAGCGTCAGAGCAGTGGTCTGGTCTCTGAACTGCATTATGCTGCGTTCACACCGGCGAATATTCGCATTGCTCTAATCGCTGGAGTTTCACCACGGCTGTCAGCTGTGTTTACTCCTGTCATTCAAACAGGACGCGCTGGAGAGGGGGCTGGGCTTATATCCATGTAAATACTGTGGTAGAAACCAACTACAACAATATTAACATATTTTACCGTGATTTAATTGTAATATACGTTTCAAAAATGATGCCAAAGTAACAAAATACTGATAACAGTTAGTAAAAACCATGACTTAAAGTGTGCAGACAAGACGGCAGGCGAAAAACCTTTTAAAATCCGTGTTTTCTGGATGGAGATCGGATTGATCAGGCTAAACTAACCTGTAGCTGCTCCGTCCACACTCACAAGAACGTCCTAAAGACAGAAATAAAGCAGCGACTGTATTCGCCATTACACCGACAGTCTGTGTTTTGTTCATTTTTAAAACTTTTGTCCAGTTTCTGAACAGATAGCTGTGAGCTCTGTGTGCTAACAGCTAACGGCTGATGTTTTGGTTTTCTGATTCAACGTCAGTGACGGCAGGCTGAGATCCTCACTGCTGATTGGCTACTGCGAGAACGCGTCAGGCGAATTTGACACTTGAGTTGAAAAAATGTATTAAAGACTGAGACACACATACACACACACACACTTTTGCATTTCAAAGTATTGCTTGTTCATACAGTTGAATGTTTGAGCTTCACTGTGCACTGCTGAATGATGTATGTGCAGAGTTTGACCCTTGAAGGCTGTTTCTTCTGCTCTGAAATGGAATATATTTGTTACATATTAATAGAATTTTAACATTTTTGATTCGATTTCGGATTTGTGAATGGGAGAAGTAGTAGATGGAAACTGTTACGGCTGCTGCCTTCCTGGTCCTCTTAACTGTGTTAACCTATGTTATATGTAAATGAGCTGTGCGGTTGCCCTGACGTCATTGGCTGCCATCTCCTGGTCCGCCCCCCGAAGATTGTGATTGGAGCACGCCGGGCCCGACGCACTCCAATCGCAGCGCACAGCCGGCGCACACCTGCTGGAGATGACTTCAAAGCCTGTGCCTGATGATCACTCTGGAGGCTCTGTTGTGTGAACAGACGCCTCTCGCTAGTTGCTCTACAAATCTGTTAACAGTGGTTAACTCGTGTGGTCCGTAGTGATGGCAAAATGAAGCTTTGAATGAAGCATCGAACCACTTGGACAATTGTGTCGGAAATAGGTTCATTTCTCGAAGCTTCAGTTACAGCGACCTCTCCTGGCGAAGTGCAAGGCTGCAGTGGGTTTAACGTATCTTTGCCTTGAAAAATATTCGATGCACACACACACTAAGACTGAATTTCATGTTCTATTTGCAATTAAAGATTGATAATTGTGTGTATTGGGTTATTTAGAAGAGACTAGAGAGTGCTGGACATTTTTTTGGGCGGAGACGGCCTTTTATCAGTTATTAAAGTACTAAAGTTGAAAAGCAATGATTAAAAGTTCATCTATTCCGGGCTTTGAACCAGCTGCGCGGAGGACATCGGAGCATTCAGGCCGCCGGTCTTTTTGTTCACAACTTCACATTTTGAAGTGTTTCCCGAGCCAGAACGACCTATCTTTCTTCCTGGCTTGCTCTATAATGATCCAATTCAAATGCAATACCAACAACAACTCAACAGCAACAACGCAAACTACGACAACAACCCACACATTGCGCATTGTTTAGAGCGGTTATAAAGTGTTGAAGCGCTCAAATTCGAAACTGTTTCAACCTGTCACCTGTCAGAATAGAGACGAGGCAGTGCATTGAATCGCGTGAGTGGACCGCGAACCAGTCAAGTGATTCATTCAGGAAATGAAGCAGTTGCTGGTTCGGACGTCACATGTCACGTGATTTGAAGCAGTTGCTGCTTCTGACGTCATATGTCACATGATTTGAAGCAAGCTTCGAATCACTGCTTCTATGGAAAAGGAAGTCCAGGGTTGAAGCTCCGTTCGAAGCTTCAGTGTCAAACTGCCATCACTAGTGGTCCGTGTTTATTAGTATTGTTGTGATTAGATGTGTCTAGATTAGGTTAGTATTGTTTGACTGTGGTCCTCTACCTTAGCTGTGTTTTCTTACAGCCTCCTTTTGTTAGTCTGTACCACTTTTATAGTGAGGGTTGTTTTGTTGCTATTTAGTTCGTTAGTATCTATTTCTTTGTATGTAAGTAAGCTCCGTTATTAGAGTCCTTACTTTGTTGGTTGCCCGTTGCAACCCACGCCCTTTTGGCCCTTGTGTTTGTTCAGGCTGCGTGCCTTCCATTTTCTTCTACCTGTTATACAATAAAACTATTTATAATTATTACCAATTCCAACTGGTGTATGTTGTTTTCCTCTACCCTAGAGGGGGACGTAACATATGTGGGGACTCGTCCGGGATAAATTACTCAATTCCTGGGGTTATAAGTGGTTTGAAATAGCAAAAACAATTTGGTTGGACGTGTGGGCAGTTAATCTGAACATGGCATTTTTTGACCTGGAGTCGTTTTTGGTCTGTCCGTCTTATGAGCAGTTAGACAGGTGTCGTAAAGACGATTTACTTGAGCTCGCGCAACACTTCGGTCTCACGGTAAGTAAACAATCGTTGAAAAAAGAGTTGAAGGCCTCGTGGTGGATGAGTTGGTAAAAAGGGGGTTACTCATACTGGCTGCATCAGCTGAGCTCACTGTGTCTAATGTCCTGGCTAAAGGAGAAGGTGGTGACGGTGAGGGCGGCGGGCAGTTTGAAGCACCGTCCACGCCGCCTCCCTACAATCCACCGTCTCCTGGCAGCTCAGATTCCCAGGAAGGGAGTAAAATGAAGGTCTGTCTCGCCCGTCTCCAGTTGGAGGCGGCGGATAAGGAGAGGCAGACACAGTTCCAGCTAGAGGTGCGGAAGCTAGAAACTGAGGCAGACAAGGAAGTCAGGATGCGTCAGCTGGAGCTAGACTCCCAACTGCGCGCATCAGGTGCTTTTGATCATGCCGGAAGAAGCTTGCCATCTCCTCCTCATTCACCTGCCTTCGACGTGAGTAAAAATATTTCGCTAGTGCCAACCTTCCATGAGACTGAGGTGGATGCCTATTTTGGTGCCTTCGAGCACATTGCTACAGCGTTGCGGTGGCCGGCTGAAGTTTGGGCTCTGTTGGTACAGTGTAAACTATATGGAAATGCTCAGGAAGCAGTTGCAGCTCTTTCGTTAGACAGCCTACATTATGACTCGGTGAAAGTTGCCATTCTCAGGGTGTATGAGTTAGTTCCCGAAGCCTATAGACAGAAGTTTAGAAACCACAGGAAGGGTTCTAACCAAACACACGTGGAGTTCGCTAGAGAAAAGGGAATGTTGTTTACCAGGTGTGTTACGTCATGTGAAGCGGAGGATTATTCTGCTCTGAGGGAATTGATTATGTTGGAGGAGTTCAAGAAATGTTTGCCTGATCGCATTGTGGTGTACTTGAATGAACAAAAGGTAAACTCTCTCTCTGCTGCCGCTGTGTTAGCTGATGAATATGTGCTAACGCATAAATCTGTGTTTTCCTCGGTCTTTACTGAGGTCCCGCCGTGTGTCAGCCGCACCGTTTATGCAGCCGTTAGATGTGACTAACGTAAACAGAGAAGAGTGTTGATTCGTGTCGATTTTCTCGCATCCCAGGAAGGAAGTTAAAATAAAGAGACTAATGGAGTCTCTGAAAAGGTTCAAATTGGTACTTTAATTAAGTAGCGTGGTAATGAAACAAACAGAGGAGTACTGGGGGAGAGAGCAGCTGCAGCTGTCCTCTCGCAGTCGCGGCCGTGGAGAAGAGAGCCCCAGACCCTGTCACCTGACTATATATATCTGTCATCATTTGGCTCCTCCTCTTCAATGGCGGCTGTGGTGACGCAGGGGGACCTCCCACCTCGGTCTTCTGTCTGATATCGCGTAAATAAGAGGATTTAGACATTGTGGAACTCCACACGCCTCTTCTCCTCATACTCTTTCATGACTTTTTACTTAATGCATTTTAAACGGCTCTAATCGTTATTTACGTAAAACCGGAAGTCAAGCTTACTGTTGGTATTCCGGAGACTTCTTCCGGAATAGCTTTTCAAAATAAACTTTAGCAACAATGTTAGCCACAGACGAATGCTAACCGGTAATCTTTTCAGAATAAAACAGTTTTAAACTTACTGTGTGTTTAAGCTAAATTACGTCATTAAACATTGATTTTCATTTCTAACAATCCCTCCTTACATACCTTTTAAGGTATGTAAATAATACTGAAATCAATGAGTTCTTCATCTGAACTTTGCATTGTACATAACTCACATCAAAAACATACAATCAAAAATGGAATGGTTCAATAACCCTCATCAAAAATACAAAAAATACTTTGGTTAGTCTTCAACATAAAATTTTTCACTAGAAGCATAACTTCTAGTTTTAACATTCAATATCACTCTTCAAAATAGCAACAATTAGCTTGGTATCAGAACATTTCTTACTCCCTCCTTTCACAGAAATCGTTCTCATACTACATTGGTGTTAAGGCACTCGTTTTTACAAAGTATAGAAACAAACAAACAAACTATTTTAGAATAGTACAAAGTACTTCATCATTTGCAGTATCACATCATTTGGACATTCTTTGAACAATCTCATCATTGAACATCCATATCATTTAAACAATCTCATCATTTACATCAATATCTGTATATGGGGGTGGGTCGTCTTGCTCTGCTAGCTTTTGTAACCGTTTCCTTATGAGAAATTTACCCTCCCTCCTTACATACCTTTTAAGGTATGTAAGTAATATGTTCTCTAGAAAGGGCCGTGGCGATTAATCGGTTGTACAAGTGCACAGATCCCAGTCCAATTCTGTGGCAAGACTGGGTACAAGGTTTCAGTTCCACGATACCACCCAACATCTACTCTGGGATACTGCATGTTGGGCAGTTATTTCTGGGAGAAGATTTTGGCCAGTTACAGCAGTTGTAGAATCGCATCAATTAAAAGTTCCTACTTCATTACCTTTTAAGTGGTCTGTTATAATGCAGTGGTAAAGTCCCTGAAATGGTGTGAAAACCGGTGGAATATCAATAACTCATTATACTAATTTCTCTGCAATTCTGGTCTGCTTAAAGAACTATACTAACCTCTTTAACAGTGTGTGGAACCTTTGGTGTCCGAGCATGTGATAATTACTCCCTCCTTTATCAAGGATTTTAAAAACAGAAGTCATTTCCTCAATGGTTTGTAGTTAAATTTAGGAATTTTCACTTATGGCAGATATGTTTCTACTTTAAATAACATCTCTAAATTTCAGGTCATCACTGATTAAATGGATGACCATTAGGAGGTGGTGGCGCTTGTCTTTTAAAACTCATAATCTGGTGCCGTGCGCTCCCTGTGAAGCGGCAAGTAAGATTTAAACCATCTGCAGGGTGGGTTGAGTGACCCCTTCTCCCTATCAGATATTGGTTGTCAAAATATGCACCCAATTATATTGCTTTTTCAAAATTAAAATTTGCAGTCGCTCTTTGCCCAGCGTCTTTTAAAACTCTACATCTTGGACGACAAACAAATGTTATTTCCACCTTAACAGTTCTCCTATGGTAATAACTATGCTACAATGGTGAAATCAATACTTTAGATTGGAATACTATATTTAGCTTGGTACTAGCTCTACCTTTACCATTTTCCATACAAATAAGGATTTGTCTGGTCTTATAGAGTGGTTACTAAAACTATCCCTTTATCCCACAGTACCCTCAGTGTGTTTTTAGGATTATTTCCTCATTTTACCAATTGATTAATTCTTGGCTAATAAATCTTTTTTCTTTATGTATTTTCAAGTCTGTTCAAGTTCTTTAAATGTGGTCCTTTTTATGTGCGTTTGTGAATAAGTGTGTTTATGTATAAACTCACTCACTCCTGTTTTCCTTTTCTCCCCTCTGGTTGTGTCAAGCCACGACCCCCTCACATTCTGCTAGACCATGCCAACTCCTCTGATTCCGTCTTCTCCTCAGTCCATCCGCTCTAGAATCCTTCCGCTGTAACTCTTTTCAGTGGCCCAACTGCTTTGCATTTCATCTCCTCCTTTACAGTCTCTTCGCTGTTGCATGGAGGGCGTATTCCGCTCTCATGTCCCACACTCTGCTCTGTGCCAAATCTCGTGGCTCAGCTTGGAACTTCTTGTCCTGTCTGAGGGACTGATGAGAGTATGCCTCTTTATGTCAGCATGCTGTTTGGTTCTGGATGCCTCAGGTGGAGATGGTTCTGGATGCAGTCTCGTTGTTGTTGGTTCAGCTCTGGTTCTCTGTCTGTTCGATGGAGAAGGAGGAGTCTCCTGTAGTGAGGTCTTTTTTCTGCTTGGAAGATAGGGGTCGTAGCGGTCTGACAGGCAGAGAGAGAGTCCAGGTCTCGGGACGCATTACCTATAGAAAATTCTAACACACTGAGGTAAAATAAATCCAATGGTTCCACTCTATTTGTCTAATCATACTACCTGTCTTAGATGTTAAATGCCATCTAATAACAATTAATGTCTACTAAATTTTACCATATCCCTAAACATTGTTTTCACTCACTGTAACATGTTTACTCCAAATAACTCTTTCAGGAAACCATTTTCTTCCATAAATTGAAATACCCACTGGTTTCAAGCATCACATGTTTCACACACTATAAAAGAACATCCCCATATATTCTCCAATATCTTAAATCTCACTGTTATTTAGAACATTAGTAACTTTTGTGACTGGATATATCTGTGGTGTAGCCACAATCTGCTGGGAAATCTTGTTCATAGTTTGTACATACACAGCTGCTGTCGTCGTGGGTTAGTAGCCTATTTCTACTGTAATACTTTTTCAATAATTGTGATCAGATAGGTCACCGGTCGGTTGTCCATCTTAAAAGGGGGGTGTTTCTGGTACAGACTAAAACATGGATCCAGTGTATTTGGAGATTCCCCTAATTTGTAAATCCCCATCACTTAAATATCCCGATCACTTAAACCCATCTCATCATTTGATACAAGATCTGCATATAGGGGGGGGGTGAATCATCTTGATTATAACCTCCTCACCTTTGGGAACGAGTATTTCTAACTCCTCCTCTTGTTGCTCAGCTGATCTTTTGGCTCTGGGATAAGTGAACGTCTCTGAAACACAGCTGGAGCTTTGTTAGTGATGTGGGCATTTTCTATGAGTGAATAATGGATCCATGTTTTCATGATATTGTACTCCCCATCCAACCAGAAAGGTGCCAAATGTAATGAACACAATCAACAATGCTATTCTGACTCTTATCCCTAGGGGACCCCACAATTGCTTTGGCTTTGTTCTTGACATAATCTCTATTTTATCCATGGTTGTGTCAGTTTACAGAATTTAAAATGATGAGTACAAAAATAACGTATATAAAAAAAAGAAACAAAACGTTGGACTCTTTTTCAGGTGTAAAACAAAAAAATATGTTTTCACTTTAGTGTACAATCTATAAAATTCTAAAGACAATTCGTCTTTTGAGCTGTTTCTATCTAAATGTCTCTTGATCTTATGTCTACTTATTGTTTTGTTCCAGCTCTGCCAAATCAATCCTAACTACCAAGAATTTTCTGGAAGTTGCCAGTGAAGGGTGACAATGTGTGAGGTGGTGTCAATTTGCTCCTTTTTTCTTTACCTTTAAACCGGAGCGCGTGTGAAGTTCGTTACAACTTCTCACGGTTCCGACCACCGGGGATCAGCCCACTTTCTTTTGTGAACTTTCACCCTCACCCAATCACCTGGCCGAACAGGAGTCTCTTCTGGTGTCTCGTCGTTTTTTCGAGCCTGTGTAGACAAACTTGGATAATATTACTCAGAGCTCTGACATATTCACCCACTTCTATTTGTCTAATATCTAAAACTGGACCACTCCCTCCTTGGAGGAGGCCCAAGCTTTGGCACATCTTTTGTTGTTATGAGACCTATTGTTGACAACATGTTATTATTTATTAGCTACAACGTCACCGAAATAAATTCATCTGATTAATCATGACATTCCCTCCTTTGAGCATAAAATGCTCAATTAATATTGCAATGATTACCCTATTATGAATAGGACAAGGAAAACCCACAACGTTGTATTAAATAAATATAAATTCTCCGTGTACCCACAAGGCGTACAAAAATATTGTGTGATGCATCGTTTTCCGAGGGTTATAAATGCATATTTACTATAACCCTGCCATTAGCACAAATAATAGTTTACATGTTCTTAGTTCAATAATGGCTTTCGTCATGGTATTATGGATCATTGTTGTTTCGAAAAACAACTCTTGGTGTTGCTAACGCGTCTTAATAGCTCTAGGACTAGAGGCTTGGCTGACACTGCCGAGTGCAGCTGAACAAACATATCATGACAAATAATATTTCGCTAACCTAGAGGGAAAATTCGAACTATTCACACAGAGGGTTACATACAGAAGAACATGAAGGGCTGGGCCCCTCACTGAAAGTGAGATATATTGCCTTATACACTACATTATAAATCTGCAAAATCACTTAAACAAATAAAGACTGATTCTTGAAATTGCTGTAAAAACCACCACAACCTTTCATCTCAGCGCTTAATTAGTCTCAGTTTATTGAGTTGGCAGCTCATGCTTTAAAACAGAAGCTTCAGACTGATTATAAAAATGTGTTTATGAGAAAATGTAATCTGACTCCATATATCACATAATTGTTTGACTAAAAAACTATACTTCAACTAATAATAAATGAAGTTCCCCTTTAAACACAGCCCCGGTCTTCTGACGGGGTCTATCTATGTACTGGCTGGTAATTGTTGTGTCAGTTTCTGTCGCTCTGTCACTGTTCTCCCGCTAACAGTCACTCTCTAGCTCTGCTGGGTTCTTGTTGACTTCTTCACTGGTTTGAGACAAGCGACCCTATCGGAACACCTCCCTTTGTAGCCAGACTTCACCACAGCAGAATCGAGTTTCTGTTTTCAGGTGTCCACAGCTCCACGTCAGGTGTATCTTCGCCCCTTGAACTGCAGTCGGTGTAACCAGGAGGACTTGGCAAGGACCCTCCGTCTTGGGCGAGTACTAAGTTTTTCCTCTTCATCTTTTGGGTGAAAACCCATCGTCTTGACCTCACTAGCTGTGTGGACACAATAGTTTTCTGTGTGGGGGAACAACATCACTCGTAATCTCTTTCCTTCTCATAATTACAAAAATAGTCTGCTAAATGTTCTACTATGTTTTAATCTTCTTCTACTAATCTGTGGATGCTTTATATTTAAATGCAATATGCTACTCACGATTTTTTAAATAACATTCAATCTCTCCCTCCTGTGGTGACAGATATGGCTCAATATAGCTGGATTTCAAGATTCCCTTCTGGGCTGAAGATGAATGACCTGGTGGTCTGGCCCTCTGAGCTTCCTCTGTTCCTTTTTGACATCCCTGAGACCCCCTGCCTCTGTTGTAGTCATGGAAACCTCCCCTGGGGTAACTGTGTGGAGGGCCGTGGTTCGGTGCTTGTTGCTGTGTGGGGCAATATTCTGGTACTTGTAGCATCCTGCGTTGCGGACAATCTCTTAACCAATGTGAGAACTGACCACACATGAAGCATCCTTCATCCTGGAAACCTTTTCCTGTTGATCGATAACTCCATTTGAAATGTCCTCTTCCTCTGCCACTTTGTCTTCCTCGGAAACCTCCTCCACCTCTTTGTTGATTCATACTCTAATTCTTTGACCCTTCTTTCTGTGGGGAATCCCTCCAAATGCAATACTTCTCCTAAAATACCAAAAGTTGGGGCTTGTATTGAGGGTTGAAAGAAAGGGTATTTTTCTGTCATGTAGGGAGGAGGCGCTTCAGTGAAGCTTGGATAGAGCTTCTTCTATTTTTTCTGTCTTGTCTTCCTTTGCTGTCAGTGCTGCTGCTTGAACCACCTGCATGCTATTTGTCGATCCTTGGCTGACATATTTCAGATGGAGTAACTGACGTGTAACTGTTGTTTGTCTTTTTTCAGCTTTTTTCATAGCGCTTTTAGCAGGTCCATACCAAGGGGGTTGTCCGGCTTTCACCCATGCTTCTTGCTGTTGTAGGTATTCAGCATTCTCATATTCAACTACAGCTTTTCTATGGGCTTTCGTTAGTCCAGGTTGATCATCTGCTGGAATCAATCCTCTCGTTTGCCACTGCTTCAACAGTTTCTCTATTTGGTTCCATGTCTTCTGTCTTTTACTGGGAGCTGTCATAGCATCTGATCTTATGTCTACCCTCTCCTTCATATCTGCAGTTGAGCCTGGCATTGCGAGTGCTCTTAACTTGGTGTCTTTTGGTGACATATCTCTTAAATGCTTGGATCGAATTATTAAGTTATCAAAGATGAATTACTAATCCACTGAATAGTACCTTTGTATCCTATGTCATCTGAACTTAACTTTTTTTTATTTATTTATGTAAACACAGAAATTGGAAAGCTAAATTAAAGATTTTGAAATTATGCAAATTTTAAATCTGAAAGGAAATTAAAAATTAAAATGAACAGTGTATGGTTTTGACTTTAAAATATGAAAATAGGAATATGGTGAAAATCTAAATAAACTGTGTACAGTGTATACTCAAGCTTATGAAATTATGCAAATGTCATAAAATGTGTTAACTACAATACCTCAATTCAAAGACCAATGTGTTTGTGTACTCTACAGTCTCGGTCGAAACACTATTGTTTGAGGATTTTAATTTTAAAATTAGAAACCACATGTAATCTTTGTGTGTGTGGTGAAGAATGTATTAACTGTAATACTTATGTCCGCTAGGGGAGCTGTTTTATTTTTTAACTCCTTGCAAATTATGAACTAGTACTTCCGGTTCATAAACCTACTTCCGGTTTATCTCCCCAAATAATAAAGTGCAAATTACTTTCTTTGAAAAGCATGAGAAACAAAACCAACTTAATCTACTCTCAATGTTCATCTACACCATCCCTGTGTATTTAATCAGTAGTTACCAGTTGTGTCTTACTCAAACTATTTCACCATCTGGTAATGCTAACTGGCTGGCTAACTAGCTTAGCAGTATAGCATTAACCTCATGTGACTGGGGGGAAGGGGAGGGGAACAATGGGAACACATCATACGCAGATAAAAACCACACTGCTTGAAAAACAAAACTTCAATACAAAACACAATCTTCATTTATCTTAACTCTAAATTCTAAAGATGCTGAACTTAAAAGCTGATCGTATACCAATCTTGTACACAATCTTTTCGGCTTAAAACACCTCACAAATATACGTTATTATATTGCTGTTTCTTAAAAATATCTTTCACAATGGGAAGAAAATTCACAATATGATTAAACAATAAAGCATAAACACGTCAAAACACATTTGCAAGCCCAAATATTATATATAAAACAATATTAATAGATAAACTGATTCAGCAAAATTCTTTCCCAAATTGTGACAAAAGAACTTTCACAAGATGGAGGTCCGAAAGAATGACGTGGCCTCATGGGGTCAAACCAAATAAGTGACGGAGAACAAAGGATTCCTTTGGTTCGCCTTTCACGAAATGGCGACTGGCCTCATGGGGGCAAACCAAGATATGGAGGTGATTAATTCAACCTCTGAACTGAAGAACAAAGAGCTTTTAAAGAACTCAATGGACTCTCTCAGATGAGATTAAATCATGCGGTTGCTGATCTTAACAAAAGGACCAGATACCAGGCTAAACTTTAGCGTAGTATAACAGCAAAACACACTCCACTGCTGAACAATTTAACAACATTCAAATAGTTAGAGACCATCAAAACTATTAGTCTATGGACGTCCGATGCAACTCACACGCTAGTATGGGACAAAATGGGAAGCTAGTCAAAAACTATTAAAAGAATATCGTCTATTTAACGTAAAAATGCCGCATTTCCCTTCGTAATCCACCCGCAATGATCTAAACTGTATACTTCAGACTTCCACAGACTCTTATCACTAGTTAAACAAGAGACCTTCTCATTTATCTGGGAGTAAACCAACGGATGCCATCCGAAAACACCAGAATTAAGTAGAAACCATCTTTCTTAATTCAGAACAATAGACTCCATCAGATTGTTCGACTATACACTATTTACAAGAATTGAGTTGATACCATCTTCCTCATTCAGAAACTTAGAACAATAGACTCCATCAGATTGTTCAAGCTACACACATATGGACCCAGTCCAGTGTAAACCAGATAAAATCTAGTGCCTCCCCAGAAGGTCTTAATCCTATATAATATTCACATTACAAATACAAGCAATAAATACCGGCTTAAAAACACATTGATATATCCGGCTTAAGAAACACACACATTAATATCGGGCATGCGGAACAAAGAAAGGAACAAAGAAATTTGACTCACCCTGCTTGTCTAAGAACAACGCCACGTGTTATCTCTTGTGCAAATTTAGGTTTTTTAACATTAAATGAACAGTTCTTCTCAGGATCTGCTGCCCACCATCAAACACACAAATCTAATGGTTCCTACATAAACTATTGAAGATTTTGATTTAACTGGTACTTCTTACCATGTGTTTTCCGGGCCCTTTGTGTGTCGGTGGTTTGCAGTGTCTCCTGAGAAACTGGCTAGCTTCTCTCCCGGTGTAGCGAAATCACGTCGGGTCACCAATTGTTGATTCGTGTCGATTTTCTCGCATCCCAGGAAGGAAGTTAAAATAAAGAGACTAATGGAGTCTCTGAAAAGGTTCAATTTGGTACTTTAATTAAATAGCGTGGTAATGAAACAAACAGAGGTGTAGTGGGGAGAGAGCAGCTGCAGCTGTCCTCTCGCAGTCGCGGCCGTGGAGAAGAGACCCCAGACCCCGTCACCTGACTATATATATCTGTCATCATTTGGCTCCTCCTCTTCAATGGCGGCTGTGGTGACGCAGGGGGACCTCCCACCTCGGTCTTCTGTCTGATATCGCGTAAATCAGAGGATTTAGACATTGTGTCTTCATTGTAGAACTCCACACGCCTCTTCTCCTCATACTCTTTCATGACTTTTTACTTAATGCATTTTAAACGGCTCTAATCGTTATTTACGTAAAACCGGAAGTCAAGCTTACTGTTGGTATTCCGGAGACTTCTTCCGGAATAGCTTTTCAAAATAAACTTTAGCAACAATGTTAGCCACAGACGAATGCTAACCGGTAATCTTTTCAGAATAAAACAGTTTTAAACTTACTGTGTGTTTAAGCTAAATTACGTCATTAAACATTGATTTTAATTTCTAACAAGAGAGAGTGTTTCTATTGTCATCAACCTGGACATGTCATTGCCAACTGTATGATTCTGAAGCGTAAAGAGCAGCCGCAAGAAATGTCCCCGCCGAAAGGCATTGGCCTGATTACAGTCGAGTCAACCGTTATTCCTACATCTGACAGTGAGATAGATCCTGGGTTTAAGCCTTTTATATTTGAGGGATTAATATCTTTAACTGGTGAGACTGCCGATCAGAGACCTGTGCGCATTTTACGAGATACTGGAGGATCACAGTCTGTGATCGTTGCATCTGCGCTGCCATTTTCTGAACAGTCAGCCTGTGGATATGGTTCCACGTTATGTGGCATTGAGATGGGTTATATCCCACGGCCCGTACACAATGTACACGTGCAATCTAAACTAGTCACTGGTTTTTTCGCTGTCGCGGTGTGTCCTGCATTACCTGTACGAGGTGTAGTATTCTTAATGGGAAATAACATTGCAGGTAGTAAAGTGACACCTGCATTAGAAGTATTGGACCCTCGGGCCGCAGAGTCATCCGAGGTAATAGAAGCAAGCCCAACAGTTTCCCTGTCTGTGCAGTCACAATCGCACAGGTGTGTAAGAGTGATTTGGATGTGTCATTATCTGATACTGAGAGTGTGTCGATGTTTTTAGATGAAGCTGTAGCAGAGGAAAAGTCAGTAGATGTGGCTTCCCCTTCTCACGAGGATGTCGCAAGACCAGCGCAACACGCCGGCTCAGACACGCCTCCCGACAGCCCGACTCTCCCGGTAATCCGAGAGTGTCTGTTATTTGTGTGTGTGTGTTATTAGATAGGGTCGTTAGTGTATTTAGTTTCACAAAATCTGTGGGTTTGTGTCTTAAGGGGGGGAGTGTTATGGCTGCCGCCTTCCTGGTCGTCTTAACTGTGTTAACCTGTGTTATATGTAAATGAGCTGTGCGGTTGCCCTGACGTCATTGGCTGCCATCTCATCATTTATTATTTATAGCACTGATACATTTATACAAATATTTTAAGCTAAAATAAGTGATACCAAGAAGATTCTTTATGTAAAAGTGAGTGGACAGAAGTCAGGAAGCGAGGTGAAAACCAAGAAATAATAAAGCAAAAAAGGGCAGAGGATCAGAGTGGGAAATAGGAAGAAGGGTCTCCTATTGGGGACAGTAGACCAAAGAAAACAGAGGATGATGATCACGGTCAAAGACGAGCAGAGGATGATGGATGGGGGCTGTGGCAGGCCTCCAGTGAGAGCAACAGTCTGATGGAGCATGCAAAGGCAGAAAATAGGGAAAGTTGTCTTTTGTGACCCTTTATCAATGGCTTCAACATTGGCCCTGTCTCCTTGTGGACACTGGAAGGACAAACACTGTTTGAAGTTATATATTGCCTGTGGACAGAGCCTAATAGTTTGTTTGATTTGAAAAGAGAAAAACATTGCCTTGCCTGATATTTCATTTTAAGTACATTTTAGGGACAAGACCTATGATTACCGGCAGAATCCACTTAAGTAATTGGATAACCAGACTGAATAGAGGCATGAAACACTAAACCACAGCTCTGACAGCTGCAGGGTGATGATTTTCAAATAAACACTTCAAAGAAGATGACTATGAACAATCGTGAGTCAAACATGAGGGTATCTCTTTTACAGAAATATGTCAAGGAAATGTTGAAGTGGGATTCGGAGATGCTTCTCCTCCTTTTGCTCTGCCTTTTATCTGCTATACTCTCTTCCCCACACCTGAGAAAAAGAACAATCTAGATTGTGAGAAAACATTAAAGCTCCAACCCTCAGGGCAAACCCCTGCTGGGTACACCTGTCAATCAAAACCTCTCCCGGTGCAACTCGCTGAAGGATGAATTTATGTTTGCAGATGACATCAGCGACAGAACGATCGCCCATTTATCTTCAGGCTGTGCTAAAAAATTACCAACAAGGCAATTCTTAGTGTATTTGGGATATGGTAGCATTGATCCTTGTCAAGATGAAACACAGTGAAAAAAGGCAAGGCTGAAAAAAAGGCAAGGCTGAGAAAAAGAGGCGAGATTGGTCTTTTAAACAGGAATTTTTCAGAGACTGTTGTGACTTCTTCTGTAGAGGTTATTGTGTGACGAAAACTGTCCTCTGTAAGATTGTCCTCTGAAGTATAGTTTTTCCATTGACCTTAGTTGTACTGAAAATTATTCTTGTAGAAAACTATCCATGTATTATAATCTTATTTAAAGATCTCCTATCATGCTATTTTTAGGCATATATTATGGGTCCCAGATATCTAAAAATATATAAAAAACATGTCTATGTGTTTTGCTCAAAATACCAAACAGATCATGCATTTTAGATATCCCTCTATTTCAGCCCTGTTAGAGAAGTGCTGATTCTGGGTCAGTAGTTGCTGGCCCCGTTTCCTCTCTGCCTGCAGCTACTCAGCTAAATGCTGCCGTGATTAAACGCCATATCATGTTCCAAACCACTTCAAGGATTATTTCTGAAACAGTATGGAGCTCAAATGCCTTTTTTCTTACGGGTTTACTACAAGGTGAGTTCCTTTTTTTATTTCCTGCTTTTTTACACATACTCTCTCCAGTACAGGTTAGCTCTAAGTGTTAGCGATGCTTGCTAATGTAAACAAAGACCATATTACGTCCAAAAACATGTAGCGCATTGTTTCTGATAGCGACGTTTCTGATAGGGCCGTGGGTGTAAATACAGCCCACATTTCCGATATTACGTCATATCGGCAGCAAATCTGGATCAGCTCCGTTGTACCCCGTTGTACTCCTGTTTTTAGAGATGAGGGTACGGAGGAAAAGAGAGAGTATTTTTTTTTTTTTTGTGAGTTCCCTGACATACCGGGGACACATATTTATGTATAAAAGACATCAAAAAGTGCATTTTGCATGATAAGAGACCTTTAAATCTATTAAAATGTTATTTTTGTTTTAATGAGGTATCACAAAAACCAGTTGTATGTGCAAATAGTTAAATGCGGTTCATCATAAGCTTTAAGGAGCTTTCTAGCTAGTTATATGGGTCACAACTCTACTGTTTTAGTTTTTTTTAATTCCTCTCAAAGAGCCATTGAAAATAATTGGAATGGTAAATGGAATATATTTATATAGCGCTTCATCCAGTCTTTGCGACCACTACAAAAGTTATTATATACGCCTCATTCATACAGAGCAATGTGCCACTTGCTTCAGAAACAGCTAACATTCACACACCGTTGGCTAAAGCTTTGGGAGCAACTTGTAGTTAAAGGACTTCATCAGTTGGCCAGCAACACAACTAACAGAATGTTGTGCCATAAGCTAGTCAATTGAAGCTTACCATTCCGCTCTCTATCAGTAAAAATATATTTTAGGGAAAAGCCCAGATTTTTGCATGATGAGGGGTTTTCCTAGAAAAATATAGTATGAGGGTGCTGATCTTGTATATAAGATTATATCAATTCTCGCGAGAACATGACGCTCGTATACAAGATGGGGCAGCCGACATAGACAACAAAGTGACGTCGGAGCTCCCTGAAAACAAAGCTGTCTATGCTGTCTGATGGTCTATTTGACACGACTTTCATATTTTTTTAGTAATAATACAGTTTTTGACAAAAATAAATATTGTTTTCTGGCATCACTTTAACATTTTAGAGGGAAAAATCTGCATTTTGGTATGAGGGCGCAGCGCCCCTGTTACCGAGTTGAGACAAAACCCTGGAATTATCTATGGAACTTTAAAAGCAAGAGAACTTTAAAAACAAAATGGCAAACCATTTAGCGAATAATACCTCCAGACCTGGATTTGTTGTTAGTCAAGTTACCTGGCATTTGGTATTGAGACCAAATTCTCTGACATTCCCTTAACAATATGCTGCAGGTTGCTATGAAACCCTGAATACTGTTGCCATGACCACTCCCCAGATGCCGCTGCTTTCTTGGTAGATTCCATCTTTACCAGCCTACTTGGATCCGTTTCCCCTCGGTGATGTGAACGATTCCAGCCTTGGCAACTAGGTATACACATTTGCACTAAATCAGTCAATTAGGGCAGGTCCTCCTCTTATGGCAGACAGGCAGCTCCTCACCTACAGGACCTTACATGGCTGTGATCCAGCCAGTCCCATCTGTCTGAGCTCCTTAACTCATATTTTCTGATTTGCCGTTTGCCTCCTCTCTATGGCGTCCCAATGCTTCTGATTTTGAACACTTCCCTAACTAACAAATGCACATATTTAAGATCAGAGTTTATTTTAGCAGATAATGGACATTTTGTAGCATGTTGTGCAACTACTCACCGCCACAAAGTAGTTATACTGTGTATGTAATGTAATAGTGAGGGCAATTAAATAAAATACTACCTTTTTTTCAGTTCATATCTCTAAAAGGCATCATAAATCCTCTCTGTGGGGTGAGACTATGAGGTGAGTCGATGTAGAAGAAGAGGGCCAAGGTGGCCTTGATCCCCACACTGCTGTAGAAACAGCTGGGTGGTAATTGAAGAGAGACCCCCGGAGGTACTGGACCCGGCTGCTGCAGGATTCAGGCCTCTGCAAAGTCCCAGGGTCCCAGGCCTGCTGTTCTCTTCTGTAAGCCGCAGCACAGCAGTCGAGGGGGTCAAGAGATCCATGAGCAGTAAACTCCGGTATTTCTGCTTAACTACTGGTGGACTACAAAACCTGAGTGGTATTTTATTGAATAAAAATGTATGCAATAAAAAACAATCAGTGAATAAAAGATGACCTTTAAGGCTTTAGGTTGCTCTGGTATTTCAAATTATGTTCAGGTGAAATGGAAACTGTTTTTTTCTCCTAAAACGTAGTTCATATCAAATGTAAATCCTGTTGTTTTACCAATGCACTTTGGTAAAAACAGAATACTGGACTGGAATAAGTCTGACTAATTAATTGATTTTACTTCAAAAGAGTGCAACCTTCAAATGGCATGAGCTATAATTAGATTTAGACTACACTTCAACATAACGTGTGAAAATGTTCTTCTCTGATCCTCAATATCACTACCGGTGAAGATGGCCGCATTGTCTTTTGGCTCCTCTCCAACTTCGCCTTTTTTCGTATTTTTTTTGTGTTTATCTACTTTTTGCCGTTTGCTTTTAACATGGTTCGCAACATGCAAGCCGACCGCACAAACTCTGCTATACAATATAGCAGGGAGGAACTTCTTCACATCAGAAACGTTGTGGACAATAGCCCACCGACAGACAATGGAGATTCGCCATGGCTACCTGTTGTCCTACCTGAGAGACGCAGGAGGAAGACAAAGCGGGGGTCCCGCGTCGGGCTGCTGGTCAGACTGAGGAAACGAGAAAACCGACACCCTCTTCCGAGTATTCTTCTGGCTAATGTTCAATCGATTGAAAATAAGCTAGACGAACTCAGAAGTCGGATTGCTTTTCAACGGGACATTAAGAACTGTAACGTGTTCATTCTCACTGAGACTTGGCTCAATCCCGCTGTCCCGGACTCCGCCATTGTTCCTGACAGATTCACTATTTTTCGCCAGGACCGGACAGTTAACTTGGGGAAAAGTAAGGGAGGTGGTGTGTGTGTCATGATTAACAATAACTGGTGTACAGATGTGAGGATTATTTCTTCGGACTGTTCCCCTCATTTAGAGGACCTCATGATCACATGCCGGGCTTTTCACCTGCCGAGAGAATTCACATCTGTTGTGATTACAGCAGTGTATATTCCGCTGCTCACCGACAACAACACGGCACTCGATCAGCTGTTTGGGATTATCGACAAAACGGGGACTTCACGGCCAGAGGCGGCGTTCGTTGTGGCCGGGGATTTTAACACCGCTAACATGAAGAATGTCCTGCCGAAGTACTACCAACACATCAGCTGCCCGACACGCGGGGGAAACATACTGGACCATGTTTATTCCCCTTTTCGACATGAATATAGGGCTCTCCTCGCCCTCCCTTCGGCAAATTAGACCACATCTCACTGCTGCTGCTGCCTGCTTACAGGGAGAAACTCAAACGGGACAGACCAGTCACTAAAACAGTACAACGATGGAGTGAGGAGTCAGAATCAGCTCTGCAGGATTGCTTTGCATATACGGAGTGGAGTGTGTTTGAGGACAACAAGATCAACACACACACGGACACGGTCATCTGCTACATTGGGAAATGCATTGATGACGTGGTACCGAAGGTTTCTGTACGAACATTCCCAAACCAAAAGCCCTGGATAAACGGCGAGGTGCGTACCAAGCTGAAAGCGCGCACTATCGCGCACAGAGCTGGAGATTTGGAGGAGTACAGGAAAACTAGATATGAACTCCGGAGAGCTATAAGCAGTGCAAAGGGACAATACAGAGAAAAAGTGAAGGCTGACTTCAGAGGCTGTAACACCCGGAACATGTGGGCGGGACTAAGAACAATGACAGACTACAAAGGAGCAGGGGGTGCTGCGGGACTGTCTGCGTGCGCATCTCTCGCAGATGAGCTGAACAGTATTTTTGCACGATTTGAGAGCAGCCAGGCTGTGGAGGCACAGAAGGGCCAGGAGCCCTGCCCTTTTGTTTTAAACAGGGCAGATGTGTGCAAATCCTTTAAAAGGGTTAACCCACACAAGGCTTCTGGACCTGATGGCATCCCTGGCCGTGTTCTAAGGGTGTGTGCAGTTCACTCTGGCAGAGGTGTTCACAAACATCTTCAACAGGTCCCTGCTGCAGTCTGTAGTCCCCACATGTTTTAAACACTCCACCATCGTTCCTGTCCCCAAAAAGACAAAAATCACCAGCCTCAACGACTACCGCCCAGTAGCACTCACCTCCATCATTATGAAGTGCTTTGAGCGGTTAGTTAAAACCTTCATCACCTCCTCCCTCCCTGACTCTCTGGACCCCCTGCAGTTTGCCTACAGAGCAAACAGGTCCACAGATGACGCCATAGCCCTCACCATCCACACTGCCCTCTCACACCTGGACCAGAGGAACACATATGTGAGAATGCTGTTCATTTATTACAGTTCAGCCTTCAACACCATTGTGCCCTCCAAGCTGGTCATCAAGCTCAGAGACCTCGGGCTCAACAGCGCCCTCTGTGACTGGATCCTGAACTTCCTGACGGGCAGACCCCAGGCAGTGCAGGTGGGAAACATCACATCCTCCACCCTGATCCTCAATACCGGAGCCCCTCAAGGCTGCATGCTCAGCCCTCTCCTCTACTCCCTGTTCACACACGACTGCGTGGCCACACACAGCTCCAACACCATCGTGAAGTTTGCTGACGACACGACCGTCATCGGCCAGATCACCGACGGCGACGAGACGGCGTACAGAGAGGAGGTCGAAAACCTGACATCTTGGTGCCAGGATAACAACCTCCAACTCAACGTCAGCAAACTAAGGAGCTGATTGTGGACTACAGGAAGCAGCAGAGAGAGGGTCACGCCCACATCACCATCAATGGGACTACGGTGGAGAGAGTCAGCAGCTTCAGGTTCCTCGGTGTACACATCACTGAGGACCTGACATGGACTCTTCACACTAACACCATCACCAAAAAAGCTCGACAGCGGCTCTTCTTCCTCAACATGGTCCCAAGGACACTCTGCAACTTTTACAGGTGCACCATAGAGAGTATCCTGACTGGCTGCATCACGGCCTGGTACGGCAGCTGCACCGCCCTCAATCGTAAGGCTTTACAGAGGGTGGTGAAAACTGCATCCGGACTAAAACCACCAGACTCAGGGAGTTTCATCCCACAGGCAATAAGACTGCTAAACAACTGAACTGTTGAAACAACATCTGTTAAACACCTGAACTGTTGAAATAACATCCATAACATGAATCTGCTACTTAGAAATAATTTATCTATGTATCTAATATATCATATTCCAATAACTTGCATATAGACTCTTATTGCACTATTTCACTATTCATTTTTTTAAACTATTTTTGTATTTACTATTTACTTGCACTATATTCTGTTTATCTGTTTTATTGTGTTGCACTGTTGGAGGAGCCTGTGACCTAAGATTGTCATCGTCATAACTACACTGTAGCTATGTTCGTATGACAAAATAAAAACCTTGAACCTTGTCAGCCAAATTAAGCTGTAGGTAATTTAATTAGACAAAAAAACTACAAAATAAAACATTATTTTTGATTAATGTGCTTTTGGTGCTCAGGAAAGATAGTGTTGTTTGGTTGTTGGTAAGTCTTTCTCTAAAACACTCCATCTATCACTTCACTTTTTTCCTAGCAGCTAGCTCGTTAGCTGTCAGGTGTTAACGACTGACAGCTGGTGGTAGTCAGTATCTCCCAGGCTGGATCCAAAATCTCTCTGTACTTTGTTTGATGTCTCCCTCGTATTTGAGTGTCAGACATTTTGAGTGGTACATTTTTGCTCTCATGCTGTGTTCCAGAGAGTTTTCAGCATTTGTGCCTCAAAGCATAGTATCCCACAATAATGTAATAGGTGATGGGACATTTCCTATTAGATTAATCATTCATAACAAAAATTATGATTCATAATTGTGCAACATTTAATTTGAATGCTCACAAAAAGAGTAAAATAGTGCTGGTATTATAAAGTGAGTAGTGAATGAGTTAATGCGGGAGTGATTTTGGACACAGACCCTCTCAAACTGTATTGAGTTAGTAATAGACCTTTCTCACAGCTGACATTTTTATAGTTAGAAAAGCACAGGTGTAACTTAAACTATGAGGACTTGTGCAGGCTGGCTCACTATGAAACTGAGTAATCACTGATGAAAACAGTTCAGTTTTATTTCCTCATATCCGTGGTTCTCAATCTTGCCACATAGAATATTACCTTTCCAAATTCATGGTGTTTATTAGCCGTGCACCTTTGCCGAAACCTTTTTTGTGATCTAACGGCATAATGTTTCCTTTAAATATAAAATCTGACAGACAAATTCAAATTCAAAAGCTTTTATTGTCATTGTACAGAATACAACGAGATTTATAGTTACTGCTCCAGCGAGTGCTTTAAAAAAAGACATATTAAAACACAGATTAAAAGGTCTGACAGTTACGACCAGCAAGTAGCGCACACAGCTTCGGATCGTCATGTAGATGACCAGGATTAATAAATAAATGAATAAAATAGAATTATGATAAAATATATATGATAAATATTACAGTATATACATAGAGACAGACCATGATTATTGCACAGTGGGGATATGGGGGGTTATTTTTGTTTGTTTTTTGTCCTAATGGCCCATGGGAAGAAACTGTTTGTGAGTCTGGAGGTGCGGGCTTTCAGTGAACGGTAGCGCCGGCCCGAGGGCAGCAGGTCGAACAGAAGACGGGCTGGGTGGGATGAGACCTTCAGGATGGAACTGGTCCTCCTGAGGCAGCGAGAGCTAGTGATGTCTTCCAGGGAGGGCAGAGGGCAGCCAATAATCCTCTGGGCCATGTTAATGACCCTCTGCAGAGCCTTTCTGTCGGCAGCCGAGCACCCTGCATACCAAGCAGAGATGCAGTATGTGAAGACGCTCTCAACTGTAGAGCGATAGAAGGTCACCAGCAGCTTCTGATTCAGATGGTTCTTTCTGAGCAGTCTCAGGAAGTACAGTCGCTGCTGGGCCTTCTTTATCACTGCCGTGGTGTTTGTGGACCAGGTGAGCTCCTGGGAGATGTGGACTCCCAGGAATTTAAATGAAGGCCCTCTTACACAGTGCCGTTAATGTAGAGGGGGGCGTGGTCTATGCTGGTTCTCCTGAAATCAATGATGATTTCTTTTGTTTTTATTGAGTTAAGCAGTAGGTTGTTGACCGCGCACCACTCCGTCAGTTTCCGGACCTCCTCTCTATAGGCTGTCTCATCACCTCCTGAGACGAGCCGATGACGGTGGTGTCGTCTGCATATTTAATGATGGTGTTTGAAGGGTAGGTGGGAGAGCAGTCATGCGTGTATAAGGCGTACAGGAGTGGACTTAGCACACAGCCCTGGGGAGAGCCAGTGCTGAGTGTAAGGGTGGAAGAGAGATGGGAGCCCAGTTTCACACATTGTGGTCTGTTTGTGAGGAAATCCTTTATCCAGGCACAGGTGGAGGGGGGCAGGTGGAGGTCAAGAAGTTTATTGATGAGGATGTCAGGGATGATGGTGTTGAAGGCTGAGCTGTAATCTATGAAGAGAAGCCTAGCATAGTTCCCTGGATGTTCCAGGTGGCTTAGTGTGGTGTGGAGGGTTATGGCAATGGCATACTCCGTGGAGCGGTTTGGCCTGAAGGCAAACTGATGAGGATCAAAGGCTGGAGGGAGGCAGGCCTTGATGTGATGTGAGACCAGCCGCTCAAAGCATTTCATAACCACCGATGTTAGGGCAATGGGCCTGAAGTTATTTAGGCTGCTGTTGTTTTGGGGGCGGGGATTATGATTGCTGATTTTAAGCATGATGGGATGATGGCTTGGGTCAGGGAGAGATTGAAAATCCTGGTGAAAATCTCAGATAGTTGGTCCGCACATGACACAAGTACCTTCCCAGGTACACCGTCAGGTCCTGCAGCTTTCCTGGGGTTCACTAACCTCAGTTCTCGTCTCACTTGGTGTTGATGAAGTGTTAGTGAGGTGCTGCTGTAGACTGGAGGGGGCGCTGTTGGTCCGACTGCCTCAAACCGTGCAAAGAAACTTTTTAATTCCTCTGCTAGCAAGGCGTCAGAATGGACTGTTGTAGTGATTCTGCCCTGGTAATTTGTGAGGTTCTGTATTCCCTGCCATATTTGCCGTGGGTTGTTATCTGAGATGTGACCCTCGATTTTTCTCCTGTATCAGAATCAGAATCAGAATACCTTTATTAGTCCCTCTTATTTAGTAGCTCTCCTTAGCAGCTTTAATTCCCCTCTTGAGATTTCCTCTAGCAGTGCTGTACTTCTCTCTGTCCCCTGATCTGAAAGTGGCGTTGCGCTCTCTGATGAGAAGCCGCACTTCGCCTGTCATCCAGGGTTTCTGATTAGGGAAAACTCTGGTTCGTTTCCTCACAGTAACGTTCCCAGCACAGTATGAGATGTAGGAGAGTACAGCTCGGGTGTAGTCACTGAGGTCTTGGTTTTCAAATATGCTCCACTCTGTGCTACTGAAGCAGTCCTGTAGCCTAGAGAGGGCATCATCAGGCCAGGTGTCAATATGTTTTGTGATGGGCTTTGATTGTCTCCTGATGGGGGTGTAGGCTGGAATGAGATGCAGTGACAGATGGTCTGACTGGCCGACATGTGGCTGTGTCACTGCTTTGTATGCCTGCTTGGTGTTGCAGTAAACATGATTTAGTATGTTTCTCTCTCTGGTGGCACTTTTCACATATTGGCTGAATTTTGGAAGAACAGTCTTTAAGGATGCCCGGTTAAAATCACCAGCGACAATGTGTACTCCATCAGGGTGAGCCTGCTGCAGTTTGCTAATGGCAGCATGGAGGTGGGTGAGGGCTAAGCTAGTATTAGCGTCTGGAGGTATATAAACAGCTGTGATAGTTACTACAGTTAGCTCTCTAGGGAGGTAGAAAGGCCGGCATATGACCGTCAGAGCTTCGATGTAAGGGGAGCAGTAACTGTCTACAGTTCGACTCTGTGAACAGCATTCATTGTTTATGTAAACACAAAGTCCTCCTCCTTTGCGCTTACCCGACTCGCTGTTGCGGTCCTGACGGTGGATAGTGCGCCCCGCTAGCTACACAGCAGCGTCCGGTATCCCGGGGTGAAGCCAGGTTTCAGTCATAATCATCACACAGCAGTTGCGGACAAAGTTGTTGGTGTCAATCCGCAGCTCCAGCTCGTTTATCTTGGGTACGATGGATCTGACGTTGGCCAGAAAGAGGCTCGGGAGCGGGGGTTTGTTAGGCAGCTTCCTTAGCCTGGTTAGCAGACCAGCTCGGCACCCCCGCTTCTGTTTCCTCTCCCTCCGCCGTCTACGCCGCTTGTAAGAGCCGACAACTATCCACTGAGCCCGGTGCTCTCGATATGTCATCCGGTATGTTGTGCTTCTGTTGGAAGTGTTTTGTTACAGGAGAGTAACTTCGTAGTCCAATGTTGACTAAATCCATACGGCTGTATACACGATTTGCTTGACAGAGATTACTATCAAAACTAACAAAACAAACAAGCACGGAACTGGAGAGCTGAGAGCCGCTGCACACTCGCGCGCCGCCATCTTTGATCTGTCTTGATCAAGCCCCCAGGAAGTGCGATGGATGTTAAATTAAGTTTCATAGTGGCTATCGGTGTTACCAAAACGTGCTTGTCTGTCCATTACGTCATTGGCCACTCTGAAAGACATTTTAGTAGAAGAAACTGGGCTTCCTTCAAAAACTGACAATTTTCCGCCAGCACATTCATAAATCTGCCGCCTGCAGCACTCACGTATTACATTTGGACTACGCTAGGGGGCCGTAGCTCTCAGGGAGTCTGTTTGGCTATTTTCTCTGCGCTTCGTCCGGTTGCCACCGTGAACCTACATACCTGTAATCCATTGTCCGCAACATCACAACACTGAGTCTGATGGTGATCATCTGATTTAAATATGTTTTCTGTACAAATAACCCCTGCTACTGACTTCATCACAAGTTATACATTACGATAATACTTTAATGGTAAGATCAAGTCTGAAATTTGACTTGCATCACAGCAGCTCCATGTGTAACATCAACATAGACAAATATCAAGACACAATACATGAAAAACAAACATTTAACATAACAGCATAATCACTGCAAGAAAACATGCTCAAAGACCCTTTAGCGTGCATTTGATCTGGGATTTAGCTCTGTATTTACTGTGAGGATTGACTGATGCACAAGAGATGCTTCAGTCTGACTTTATTGAATCGTGGGACCCTGTATCTCCGATTAGATGGTAGCAGTTCATATTCGCTGTTCAGAAAATGGTTTGGGTCCGAGATTATGTTGTTGGACAGCCTCACTTATTATGGTATGCTGAGTCATAAAGTCTCTGACAGGGTTAACCAACAATCTTTGAGCCGATTTTTAACAGGTGGAGCAGTTTTGATTTTAAAGCTGTTGACAAACACTTGTACGAGGTAGTATTGCAGTACTGTAGAGTAGACAAGATCACAGATGTAAAGAACAACAGAATAATTTATCTGCTCGCCCCAAAAGACCTAAGGCGGCGGAGAAGATTAATTCTTTGTTTTGTCCTTTTGCACAGATATTCAATTTGTTCTTTCCATGACAGCAGATGGTCAATCATTACACCCAAGTATTTGTATGAAACTCCCTGCTTGATTTGATCTCAATGGATGACAATGGGAACTTTATGGGAGTCAGATGGTGAGCCAAAAACGATTTCCTCAGTTTTCTTGGTGTTGATCTCAAGAGTATTGTTATCAGTCCACTCAACCACCTGATTTACTGTTGGTGCAGCTCAGGGTCGTCTGTGTTACTGAGCAGAGATATTATTGCAGTATCATCAGAGTACTTAATGATGACAACCCAATCCAAATTTCTGGATAAATCTGTAAGATATGTTTTATTTATTGAGCTCATTAAAGGTTTTCGGCAAGTTAAATAATAAAATAACAATATTGAAGTGTCAGTTCTCTGACAAAGAAAACCACTGAGAACTGAAAGACATTTAGGTAGTATAAATGATCCAATATTAATATATCTGTTATACACCTGCGAGTAGTTCAATATGTTCAAACTAACCATCTGCTCTCTCCCTGACACAGAATTCTTCAGTGTGTTTTTCAGAACAGGATGATAAATGGAGAGGCCTCGTACAGTTCAGTGGTTATAACACAGGTAGAGGCATCACTCCTCATCATTTCTTCATTTGTCACATTTATGGATTTTTGTCTGGGTTAAATTACTCACTGGAGCCGTGGAAAATTCAAGCCCCAAGGTTTATTTACACATACTCCCAATAGACGTTTCTCATATACATTCCTCCTATCTTGTTTGCAGTGTGTGTCCTCTGCCCATAAGCTTCGCATTTGGCTTTAACAGTTCTCGAGAAGCAATTGGAAATGTAGGCTTTGTATACATGAGGGCCACATTCCCAGGGTTATGAATCCTTTTCATGTTTAGACACACGTATTAAAATGAATGCGCTGTCAAATACCGTGTGCCAAGAGCAATTCAGTTAGCAAGTCACTTTAATCACATAGCTTCAAAGCGTCTGCCTGTATGAATGTATTATTTTCATGCCTATAGGAGCAGAAAAGTGAAAAGTCAACATGCAGTGCCCTTCATCATGAGCCTTCACAACAGCTTCAATGCTACCTTTCATAGATGTGTTAATTTTGTGTTATTTCTGTATAAAATGTTTGTTCCCATTTGTAATCAACCTCATTCCAGTTTTAGTTTAATACATGCCTTGGCATTTTAGCATAATTGAATGACATAACATGTTATTACATGTGTTTTTATATAATAAGGCGACCTACATACACTTCGAAGGGGTCGCCGGTTAACGTCCCGATCGGACCAAAAATAAATAAATATGGAGTGCCTTGAGCAAGGCACCTAACCTCGAAACAGCTCCCTTGGCGCCGGGTACCTGGCAGCCTCTCTGCTCTGCCACCTCACCTATCTGCATGTGGTTGTGTGTGTGCATGTATATCCTCTGTGTTTGTGCATGTATATCCTCCCCTGTGTGTGTAATGTGTGTAAACACAACAGAGTCGGGAAAGAAATGTCCCTGTAAGGGATTAATAAAGTATATCTTCTTCTTCAATACCATAGACAGGCTTACCGTAGAAATTAGGGGTTAAAGCAGCCCTATTATGCCTTTTGGGGTTTTCCCTTTCCTGTAGTATGTTATATAGGTTTTTGTGCTGGTCAATCATCTGCAAAGGCTAAAATATCTTTGGACTTTGTTAACTTCCATAACATAATGACATCACTATGTAACACTCGCGCTTCTATTGGCTAGTACTCTTTTCATCTTGCAAGTTAATATTATCTCAGTTTTTTATTTACTGACCTCATTGATGTAGCTTAGTAATGACGATATTAACACTGAAACATAAATCAACTGTGATTGGCCTCTGTAACAATGAATAAACAATATCTTATAAAATACAACTTACTTTCCCACTCATTTATTTAAGGTTGTTTCTTGTCTATATGTTTACATATATATATATATATAAGTGATCTTCTGAAACATTGGAGTCTGCCTTTGGAAAGCCACGCTACAAAGGATGAAAAGGGCTATTTTAAATAATTATACACAGTTGCTCACAGCCTTAATTAATGTTTATAGACGGTGTGTAATTAATAAGGCTGTGTGAAAAATAACCACTCGAGGCCCTCTTTGTTATTCTGGTTCACAAGGTGCGTATCAAGGATTCATAAACAAAAGGAACATACACGCAAATACCGAGGCTGGCGGAAGAAAAGCCCTCTCTGATTCCCACTATTTCCTCTGTGGATGGCACAGATTCTTTGCCAAATATATCGTTAATGATTTGACATAGCTGTGAGCCTTGTGAAACAAACTTGTGTTGAGAAAGAGATACATGATTGATAATTACGTTATGGTTCTAGTGACAATGACCTGAGGGGGAATTCTAGTGACATATCAGCAAGCAGTCTTTCAGGATAGGTTGAAATGCCTTCAGCTGTAATTGAACAAGGACGTTTGAGCCTGCCATTTGATGCCTATTTCAGAGAATTTGAATAAAAAACAACAGAAAATAACATCTGTGGCAAAGACATGTTTATGATACTTGCTCATTTGGCTAAGCAGGCTTATCACATGTAAACACCACTTCAATAATAGTTTAAGCTTAAATGCATATCGGCAGGAGTAAAATGCTAACGTTCTGGTATAAACAATCAACGTCACCATCACATGGCTGCCCGTCACCACTGCTAAGCTAAAGACTTGTGGACGGCGCGATAAAGTTTAGTAGTCTCATTTTTTTTAAGCAACTGTCAATGCACTAGCATGGTTAGCAACAGCTTACACATTTGATCTTGCAGAACACAATTTTTAAATATGTCAAGATAATCATAGACTTTACTTCAGGAATCTAACCAAAAACATTTTTAGGATTTCGGACTCATTCCTGCACCATCTAATGCTAAATCCTCTGCACCACCCAAAGTGATGATTGGTTTTAAAAAGTACAAACAAACCAGAGCATTTCAGGATTGGTTCAGCAAGACCTTTCTCTAGTGCTGGCATAACACTAAAGCAAAGTATTTTTCTGGGTGTCACAATCGCCATCAAGGACATGCTGGAAAGCAGTTGAGTTGGTTACTTCTTTTTATACCTTACAATTTCAGCCTATCTTTCAAACTCTCAAACCAGATTCTGTGAGTGTTGGAACACTAGAAAAATAGATGATTTTGATGATTTTTATTTAGTTTCTGTCGAGTTTGAATGTAGTGTTTATTGATAATCGGTAAGTTAAAATGAATGTAGTTGGATGGGAGTTTTTTTGTTGAGAAGAACATATTCATTTTATGTTTTGAATGTCAAAGTATAATCATTTTCCATGGTGATACAATCATTATAAATCCACTTCAATGTGTGTCACACAGATATGCCAAAAAGGGGTGGAAATGACCATTTCCATCCGCGTGTTTTGTTTCCAAAACTGCCAGTCGCTCGATAAATACAGTAACTACTGCACAGAAATTATTCCATGGAATTAATGCCTATTATAACCTTTCCCACTGAACACAAAAGCCAGATGTTAGGGGTTGTTAATGGTTAGTCCAGTGGGAAAGTGGCTAATTTGACAAACAAACAGGATTTTTGGACAGTTTAAAGATGGACAATGGTTATTTATGCCAGTATGATCCACATAAAAAAATCTAGAAGCAAGATGTAAAAGAAAAATTAGATTTGTGTGTTTGACAGTGATTTGTTACAATTCTTAGACGACACCATCAGAAATTGTGCATGCATCATTGTAGAGGACATTGACGAACAACAATATTTGACTATTAAATTGAACTCACAGCCATAGGTCACATATTATAGATGAATGTCCGGCAGTGGCTCAGTCAGTAGGGGCTTGGACTGGGAGCCGTAGGGTCGCCGATTCAAGTCCCCGAACAGACTTAAAGTATGGAGTGTGGACTGCTACTTTGAGAGGTCCCAGTTCACCTCCTGCCCTGCCGTGGTGCCCTCGAGCAAGGCACCTGACAACCCCCCCATTCCCATTGCTCCCCGGGCTCCTAGTACTACTCCTGGTACTAGGATGGGTTAAAAGCAGAGAACACATTTCACTCTGTGTGCTGTGTGCTCTGCATGTGTGACCATTAAAGATCTTCTTAAATTCAGTAGTTATAGTTCAACGATAACTCTGAGTAATTATGATAAACTGTCTTTTTGTTAACAACTTTGGCTTTTCTACAGCACTTTAGATTTAAATTATATAGATGATTCAGGTCAGAAAAATGTATAGGTTTTTCATTTATAAAAAAAAACAATAAGGAATTTACTTGAAACCTCAAGTGTAGCTGTACATATACAACACATATTCCATGTGTAATACATTCCAGGCAACGGTACCTGTCAATCAAGAAGAACATTCTCTTCTCCCACTTTGCACTTTTCATCCCCAGTGACAATTGTATATGAATTCCTCCACATTGATTCAACTGGTTAAGTAATGGCCTATAAATTCCACAAGAAGCATTCATTTTTTCTTGCGTCTCCCTTTATGATCCACTTAATTGGCTCTTGCCACTGGAATTCTAATTAACCAGTTTGTTTGAGGTATATGAGTGAAGCTATTGTGATGTAAATCCACATTGCAAGCAACGCATAAGACCAAAGAAAAAATCTGGAATACCTTAGCTTCAGTCCCCATGATTTGTTTATCAAAAAATCCCACCACACTTGCCCACTTCAAACACTGTAATGATATCAAAACATGGTGGAGCTTTGATATGCAAATGTGGTGTAAGGGGATAAGAAACATTCTGATTTCCTCCCGTTCACCGCGTCAGGCTGCGACAAAGATGCTGCTTAGTCTCATTTCTAACACAAAATGCTCCATTAAATGCTATTTAAAGATGGCTCTGGTGAACCCTTTTGACAGCACCTCCTACACTAGAAGCCACAAAAGCTTTCAAGTATCATTCGGCATTGTGCGTTTCTTTTTATTTGTATTCTTGTGCTTTGTTTGGCTTCATGTTCTGTCGCCAGTTCCACAATTCTTTCGGTCTGCACAAAAAAATCTTCCACATATAACCAACAACTGTTATACATCCAACCAGCAATACAATATATATAAGCCGTTTCTAGTCTGACATCTGTGTCATTAGAATGACATATTCTATCTGTGCTCTCTAAAAGAACCTACTGGTTAAGGGAAAAAAGCAAGACTACAAACATGAAATGGGTTCTGCGAGGTAGAGTAACACATGTGAGAATGCTGTTCATTGACTACAGTTCAGCTTTTAACACCATTCAATCAATCAATCAATAGGATACGGCTGTAGTAGGCCTAGGGCCTTTTAGTCGCTCATAAATAGGTAGATCACTGTTCTTTATATACTATGGATGCTGGCAACAGCCACATAGTCCAAAGTGAAGGTGATGTTTGACCAGTAATAGTCGAGGCGGGACTTGAGACAGTTAACAGTCTTGGATGTGACAACGCTTTCTGGCAGATCATTCCACAAGTCAACCACACACAGGCTGAAAAAGTTGGTCCTTTTCATTCTGAGTCTCAGATAGGTTTATATTGTTTGATTTATCACACATATTATACTCATATTTTGGGTTCAGAAGACCTAAGTGCATTACTTTGCACTTCGCTGCATTGAATTTGAGCTGCCAACACGAGACCATCTTTGCATTTCTCTGAGATCTGACTGGAGTTTTTCTGCATCCTCCTTACACTTAATTACATTAATAATAATAATAAATTATATTTATATAGCTCCTTTCAAGGGACCCAAGGTCACATTGAAGACTTTAGTATCATCTGCAAACATCTGGACCATGGAGCTCACATTATCGGGTAGGTCGTTGATATAGACGACAAACAGTACAGGACCCAGGAATTCCACTTAGAACTGGGCACCATCCAGATGGTTTACCGTTAACAAAGACTCTCTGTCGCCTGTTTTTGAGAAAGTCTGAGATCCAGGTGAGTATGTCTCCACGGATACCATACCCATAGAGCTTCTTCAGTAATCTTTTGTGAGGTACAGTATCAAATGCTTTCTGGAAATCCAAATAAATGGCATCGAGACTTCCTCTTTCGTCAAGGGTACGAGACCATATGTCAAGGCAGGCCAGGAGCTGGGTTGAACAGGATCTGCCCTGGACGAAGCCGTGTTGGCAGTCTGATAATAGGTTGTTTGAGTCAAGATGTTCTATGACGGCATCACGCACTAAGGATTCAAGGAGTTTACATAGTACTGCTGTAAGGCTGACAGGCCTATAGTTTCCAGGATTGCTTCGGTCACCTTTTTTGATAGGAGTTACATGACCATCTTTCCCAGGCTGTGGTACCACACCTTCATCAAGCGATTTTTTTAATAATGTGAGTAAGGGTTCATCTAGTCCGTCACACAATTCTTTGAGGATCCTGGGATAGATGCCATCCGGTCCTGGTGCTTTTGAGGCATCTAAGTTCGATAGTTTTTTATGGATGTCCTTTGATGTGAAGTCCAATTTATTGAGTATATTATTAAATGGTCTGTCCTGGAAGTCTGGTAATGATGAGGTATTCTCCTTTGTGAACACACTAGCAAAGAAGGAATTTAGTGTATTGGCTTTGTCATTGTCATTTTGAGCCAGGCTGCCATCAGCCTTTTTCAGATCTCCGACTGTGGCATTGACTTTTAGCTTGCTTCTGGCATATTTATAAAAAGCTTTCGGATTCTCTTTGGCTTCCTTTGCAATTTTTCTTTCATGCTCTCTTTTAGCTTTTCGACACTCCCATTTAACTTGGTTGCACACTTTTGCATAGGAAAAACGCTCACTCTGTACCAGATAACCTTTGTAAGGTGTAAGCTGCGCTTTTTTATTTGATTTTATGTTTGACTATCATTTATCCATTCCGGAGTAGAGCGATTTTTCTTACTTTTTCCCGATGACATAGGGATGTGCCTCATGCAACTTGTTAGGATTTTTTCTTCAATGGCCTCACACTGTGCTGAAGCTGACTTGTTTTCAAGGGTCTGTGCCCAGTCTGTCCCAATCATTTCCTGTTTCAGGCCTTCATCATTTCCTTTATCAAGGATGAACTTGCGGTTTGGATTATCACATATCTCATAGTAGCATAGCAATTTGAAAGACAGGCAGTCATGGTGACTTTTTCCTAGTGGTGCTTCATGGCTTAGATCCTCAACCATTCCCTCCTCATTTGTGATAATTAGGTCAAGCACATATGGGGTTTGGTTTCCTCTTGCATGAGTTGGTTTTGTTACATGTTGAAATACATAGCAGTCTCTCAAGCATTCAAGGAACATGGATGCAGGGTGGTTTTCACTCTCTGGTGTCCGTATGGGTTGCCAACCAATTTCAGGATAGTTAAAGTCTCCCATAATTAAAACATGGCTGCGTTTTAGTGAGGAAGCTTCTTCAACTAAACTTCTAGTTTCAGAGTTGTTATTTTGACAGTTTGGTGACCGGTAGACACATCCAACCAGAAGACGGTGCGGAGTTGTATTTCACACCACACAGATTCTGTAAATGTACAGCCCTTCAAGTTCTTAGGTACTGCTCTGAGGTAGGACTTAGTGTAGATACAGACACCTCTTCTACCCTCATCTAGATTGCTGAAAATGTCATATCCACTGATGTTCAATTCACATAACTGGATTGGTACTTGTGGGTTTTTTGGAAGTGCTTCACTAATGGCTATAATATCTGGGTCATCTTTCTCAATGTTTGCTACCAGTTAATTTCTCTTATTCATAACATAATCTGCATTAGTGTAAATACATTGAAGGCCCTTAGAAAGTCCTTTACTAATCTCTGAGTTGTTATTATTGATGTCTTTGTGGGTTCTGTCTTGTTTTAATTTGGTTTGATTTTTTGCCATACCACTTTCATGTCCCACACTGGTCCTTGTATTTTGAACCGCCACATGTTCGTTCCGTCCTCTTCCATCTTGATTTTTGTTTCTTGACAAGGTCGTTCCTGTTCCCGTTGTTCTTTGGAGAGGTCGATTGCCGATTTGACTAGTACCTTATCGTGTATTGTTTTCTTCCTGACGACATCTGACCACTTAGGTGAAGTATCATACTCAGTTACAGTCAATGTCTCCCTCCTTAGGTGGGCTCACTGGTATGTCTTGGTAGATGAGCTGTGCGATAAGCTCTCTGGTGTAGTTTTGTTGTTTCTCTGTTTGCTTAATTATCATCTCCTCTAGTGCGTCCAGTCTTGTTGTTTCTTGTTTTCCAACAACTCCTCTGATTTTGAATCCTTCAGAGCCTTGCGGGTGTTATCCTGGCATTGCTTACTACACAGCCACATTAAGTCATCACGCTGTGTGACTGCATACTGTGCATTTGTTAGTTTCAGACATTTTGCACATGTGTGTTTATTGCAGTTTTCACATTCTAGTATCTTTGTGCTGACCTCACTGAATATAACTTGGCAGATAGTACATACCCAGGAGTCTTCATCTGCTGTTTTATTGACATTTGTTACATCGTTACCTCCATCTTGTTTGTTGTCAGATGGCCCATTTCCGGCAAGCTGTATAACTGTTTGACTAACAAGCCTCATCTTCCCTTTATCTTCTTCATTCTCTTGCTCGTCTTTCTTCTGTTTTGGATTATTTCCCAGCATGTTTTGTTGTTGTTTTCCCTACGGGGAGATTTGCAAGATTGTCGGCTCTTTCCGGAGCTGTTAGCTCCGTTAGCAGCTAGCTCTCCTCCACTACTGTTAGCTCCGTTAGCAACTAGCTCTCCTCCACTTCTGTAAGCTCTGTTAGCAGCTAGCTCTCCTCGACTACTGTTAGCTCCGTTAGAAGCCAGCTCTCCTCCACTCACTCACCGGAAAACTTTGGGACGGGCAAAACCCGGCATTGAGAACCGTGTCCTTGTTACACGAACGTAAGCTAACGGTGCTAGCCGGTTAGCATCACATCAGTGGGTCGGAGGAAGCACCATTGTGCCCTCCAAGCTGGTCATCAAGCTCAGAGACCTCGGGCTCAACAGCGCCCTCTGTGATTGGATCCTGAACTTCCTAGCAGGTGGGAAACATCACATCCTCGACCCTGATCCTCAACATCGGAGCCCCTCAAGGCTGCGTGCTCAGCCCTCTCCTCTACTCCCTGTTCACACACGACTGCGTGGCCACACACAGCTCCAACACCATTGTTAAGTTTGCTGACAACACGACCGTCATCGGTCAGATCACCGACGGCGACGAGACTGCGTACAGAGAGGAGGTCGAAAACCTGACATCTTGGTGCCAGGATAACAACCTCCATCTCAACGTCAGCAAAACCAAGGAGCTGATTGTGGATTACAGGAAGCAGCAGAGAGAGTGATACGCCCCCATCGCCATCAATGGGACTACGGTGGAGAGTCAGCAGCTTCAGGTTCCTCAGTGTCCACATCACTGAGGACCTGACATGGACTCATCACACAAACACCATCACCAAAACAGCTCGACAGCGGCTCTTTCCACATAGACTCCAGGATACTTTGCAGGTGCACCATCCTGAGTATTAAAGTAACCTGTTTCAAATATATAACCTGTTCCAATAATTATAACCTGTTTTAATAATTATAACTTTGTCTGTGTAAACTGTATACTTATGAAACTAGACCAAGTGTTCTTATTTTCCTTTGTTTGCTGTGGTCAATTGTGTGTGCGTTGACTTAGGAATGTAGAGGATCCAGTCGGCCCCCCCGGGGTTTTAATGGCCCGGATAGGAGCATGGGGGGGTTGTAGGAGAAAGGTAATAAAACTGACACCATTGAGTCTATGCAGAGATTGTTCTGAGAGAAAGATTGGGATGCAGAGTGGTACGGCCAGGTGCTGAGGATAAACGAAGATAAGGATTGGTACCTCACCCCCGTGCGACCCAGAATTGTTTATTTTATGGCTGCCATAAAAGATGACCTGGGACTGATCGGCGGCGCAAGAGATCCAAAGTTCCCACACTTATGGCTGACTCACTCTGATTCGCTGTTTAGACCTCGTCAATGGCTGACTCACTCTGATTCGCTGCCTAGGGCTCGCCCAGGAGTGAGTCCACCAATGGATGAACACCTAGGGAGGAGCAACCGACACAACTCCTCCCACACAACTCCTCTCCGTTTGTGGGGATAAATATTGTGAATTCTGTACACTCGCGGCCTCTGTTCTGTCTGACTGTCTGATACGTACATCGCACGGTGGAAGAGCTGAGGCCCGGAGTACTTCGTTATATAAGTACTTCGTTATATTGTACTGTTGTTTCTACCATTAAATCAGCTTATTGTTTAATCTCATATCTCTGTCTGAGCCGTTCCTTTTTACAGCAGACCACTCATCAAACGAACAGCGCGGAGCGGGCTCGAACCTTCAACAACTGAAGGGTGCTTAAACCCAACAGTATCAGGATCGGCTGCATCACGGCTCACCATTATCTTAATATTTATCACTACAATAAACAGTATTTAATTTTAGTTCACTGTACAATATTTTATTTTACATTCTGTTCTGTATATCCTATTCTATGTACATGTGTATAGACTCCTGCATTTACTATGTCACTTAAAACATTCTCTGCACTATTGAGCTTTTTTTATTTATTGATTTTTCTGACATGTATATCGTTTACTTTATATTCATTACCTGCACATCTGATTTGCAACATAGTCTGCACTTTTTTATTTGAATTATTTAATTAGTTTAATTGATTTAGGTCCTATATATATTATATTGCATTGCTGGAGGAGGTCGGGACTTACGTTTTGTATTGTCATATCTCAGGCAGTACTTGAGTCCTGGTCTCGGAATCGAGTGCCAGTTTTGGACTCGCGCAGTGGTGGACTCGGACTTGTGAATTCTCACTCACAGTGATTCGGTTTCCGAGTCGGAATCGCACACTGTCGATCGGACTTGGACTCCCTTTTTGTCTCGAGTCCGGATTCTGCCCCAGATGTGTGCAGCTGAGAGGCGAGTTCACGTACCGCGCCCCCCCTATTCACAGTCTAAAGATGTGCATACACCCCCCCCCTTACATTTGTATAGCACCTTTCATACAAGAATTGCATCCCAAAGTGCTTCACAGCGGTTCAATACACAAATTAGTATAAAATATATAGACTAAAATCTAAAATATTGATTGATAAGAACCAAACCAACAGCTACATTTAAACAAATATATACATTAGATTGATATATGACGACTATGACGATTATCCACCCAATAATTGCAGACATATTTCACTCAATATCAAAGAAGTCGACGAACTGACCTTTTTGATAAACACCTGAGCAATTCTGCCAGGAAATACTTCTTGGTCAGTGTCAGGAACAGATCATAATCTTTGGGGGGAAAAACACAAAGACTTGTGCTGCGTTTCAATAACTAGCTAACTGGCTAGCAATGTTACCTTTTGTGGTCGCAAATCATTACAGACTGCTCAATGAATCCAAACAATTGAATAGTGTCTTCCAGAGTTAAGTCTTAGAAATAGAGATAAACTAAAACATGTATACCTTTTTTGTACATTGCATTGTTAACCGGGGCACCCAAAAACATGTCCGACACGTGCAACTTCCGTTACATAGCCAAAATTGTGATCAATGAGTGCACTATCGAGGTACAGCAGAGATGGAGTACTCGAGTCCTGGACTCGGACTCGAGTTCCGATTTTCGTGACTCGACTCGGACTCGCTCACTGATTGACGCGGACTCGGACTCGGACTTGACTTGTACATTGACGCTCTGACTTGGACATGGATTCGAACAAGTTTTGTCTCGAGTCAGATGAACTCTGTCCTAGCGTGTGCACCTGCGAGGCGAGTTCACGTACTGGGCGTGCCTCTACTATTCCAGTCTGAAGAAGTCCAGAGACACACCCCGCATCGTGCTGTATGCTTTAACAGATTTTGCTTCGACATTGGGAAAGAGCAGCGCAAAATGCTCGTTATGTCGAAAAAAGATTGAGTTCAGACATATAGGTAGGCTGTCTTGAACACTATCATCAGAGTAATGTGATCATCATCAAATCAATAAATAAAGATTCAGCCGATATCACGAAAGCACATGGCTACTTAACATGCAGAATGTCGTCATCTCGGACACTCCTTGGGTGACTCGGACTTGGACTCGGAAAGTGGGGACTCGAGAGTGACTTGGACTCGTGAATTGGTGACTTGACTACAACACTGAGGTACAGCATGTTATTTTTCATTAGTTGACATTTCAGGGAAAGGGCTTATTCCCCTTCCTGGACCAATAGGTGAGGATCAATACACCTCTTATATCTGTTAAATATGTTAGGCTAGAGGCAGCATGCGGTTAGCATAGCTCAGCATTAAGACTTGAAGCCCTTAATGCTGTATAGCGTAAGAAAAGCTCTGCCTTTTTAATTTACTTTTTAGGATATTGTTTCTTCTTAATTAAATAAATATGTAGTGGAAACGCAATAATAATTGTATTTGCTTGTCAACTACTGGACTTTGTTATTCCTACCCGTACCAGGAATTTAATTTGTGGTGATATCAAAGTTAATTAAGAAAAGTGAGGTCAAAATTAACATTATTAAACTAAAAGGACAGTCCACTCTTCCCTCCACCTGTCCATCTGGTTGGACAAATGTCAGGACTGCATCAACCTGATGGGGTCAGCAGTACAAAACAAAATAGTTCCCCACTGCCTCCTTAGCCATGTGTGTGCATCTTTTTGAGTAACCATCAGAGCGTGGCAGCTTCATTGTCTGCTGGATTATTGCCTGCCCCATGGTTTGTTGTGTGGTAATTTGATTAAACACTAAATTATGTAAGAATATCCACAATGTGATCACAATGAGAGCACTTTGCCCAGTTGGTTGGTAACCCTGCCCTGTGATGAACTTCACATGTTTCATTAAACCTGAGTGGGTCTCCATTAAATATACGGTAAACAATGCTGTACCCCATCCCCTATGTGTACACTGCAATAATAATGAATCTGATGCTTCCTGCCAGGGAGAAGGTTGATTTTCAGAAATGCCAGTGATTAAATAGTACAGAGATACACGAGAACACTTATAATCATTGGTTTATTGTAATAATTGACAAAACAGAAGTGATTGATAAATTATACTTTTTGCTCTATAAACATCTTGTTTTATAATTACTTTAAAAAATTGCTTTAAAATAGTCTTCCCTGATTTTTTCCACACATTCATGGGAACCTAACTACGGTGCCCGACAGGTGCAAATGCATTTCAATGGCGCACACATTTCCATCAGGAGAAAAGTGATGCAGATTAAAAAAACACAAATGTACCAAAACACTTGCAAATGAAAAAACATGTTTTACTTGCAGGGCATTTAGAAAACATTTCGAAAAATGTCACCGACTTGATGAAACATGCGCAGTTGTGATTGAAAGCAGTGCAAAAACGAAACGCTGCATAAACGAAAAGCTGCACAAACATCTAAACAAAACCGAGTCTGGGACACAAACAAATTATGCACGAAACTGGGACCAGAATGCTTGGTGACTTGTGGATTTTAAAGTTGGACAACTGTCACTGGAAATGTACCTAAAATGTAAGTTTTGTTGGCTTATTTTAACAATGTAATTGCATGATTCCTTCAATTTGTCTTGCAAATCTGCTGCAAGCTAGTAACCCAACATAGCTAACCTAGTCATTTCAAATATAACGAAAAAACACTAACAATTATGAAACAGGCTAACACTGCCAACAGGGAAAGTTGGCCTCCGTACATAACAATGCTATTAACAGCCCACTGGGCATATGTAGCCTGTCCTAATGCCCTGTCATCGGCAATAAGCATTAACATGACGATAATGGAGAATGAAGCTGTGGCCAGACGGATAAATGAGCAGCTAAGCATCAGGATGGATATTTTCCAAAGAATGGTTGTGTAAGGGGCAGAAGGAAAAGCAGAGCGCAGATGAAAACACCCATAGGCTTCCCTCAACAGAGAGAAAGAGTCATAGCACAGCATGCCAATTCCTCCTCTATAGTGGCTTTGTCTCTTTTATTTATTTGTCCAAAAAGACACAGAAGCTTTGTCTTGAAAAAGGAAGAGCAATAGTGGAGCATATGACATTAGTCTTGGGAGTAGTGTGTGTGTGTGCAATTGAATGCGGCATATGTAAGTAGGGTTTTATGTGTAGCTATACTTTGCATAAGTGTGCCAAGTTGCGTGTATGTGCAATCATGTGCATCTGGTGGGTAAGCAGAATAAAGGACTTACTGGGGTTTGGTGGGACAGAGTTGTTGGGGGGTAAATGATGTGTTTGGGAAAGGAGTAATATTGGAGTTCTGTGGAGGGCTTGAGCTGGAAAGTGCTGGCAGAGTATCACAACTGGCACAGCAAGAAACAGAGCTGTTCCCCGAAAGCTGTGAGATCCACACAGCCGGGAAGACTATTATCTGGCTGGGGATGGGACTTGTTTACTGCTGGCTATAACTTACATCACTGCCAGCGGGCAACATCACAGAATAGAGTCACGATGGAAGAGAGCGGTGACTCAACAAGGGGGCATGGATCAGTTCAGCATAATGTAAGCAAGGACCTTTGTGTTAAAAAGGCATCTTCTTCTTTACCGTGGTCAATCTACAATTTTTGGGGGGCTAATGTGCAACAAATATAGGGATTGGCATTCTTAACGTGCTTTAAAGCATCAAACCCCCATGTGTTGCCTGGCAGAATTACTTTAAAAATGGCTTCTGTTCTTTAAAGTCAACAAGACTGAAGCTTCTCATTATTTCACTATGACATGTTTGGGAAAATCCTTAACAGAGAACTCTTCTTAGGAGTTAAACACTCTGACCATGTCATTTAAATGTAAGAATGGCAGCCCTCTTCTATGTCCAACCCAAGGATGTATGATACCTTTCATTCCTCAGATTCATACCCAAATACCTCAGTGGCGTATTAAGCCAAAATGGATTAACTACCGAGTGATAAAATTACCTGGATCCTCAGCATCTACAGGCCCATTGAACGCCACCTCCCACCTGTTGGTCAGTTTTATTTTGATGAACGGAAGAAGTAAAATAAGTCTGAATCTTGCTATCAATGCAAACTACACCTTTAAGGACCCACTTATGTAAATAAGAACTGGTTAGACAATTGTTTCTAGTGGAGAAAGCATTAAATTACAAAAATCAGTTTCCTATGGCTGTAAGTCTACCGCTAACATTTTCTAAGCTAGCTTTCTGATTAAAAGATTCAGACTTCCTATAACTGAAATCCTTCATCCAGTTAAAATATATGGTCAAAAACAGCCAAGATCTAAAAAGTATTAAAAGTTGCTAAAACTTAATTAAAATTAAACTTATGACAGCTTCTGGCAGACATCTAGAACGCTCACTAATTTGTACAGGGTATACATTACAGACAAACACTTTTGAGATTATGGATTTTGCTATGTTTACATTTTCTTTTTTAAATGTAGGTTAAGCTACTCGTAAAAATATGAAACATGGGTCTATGGGTTTTTAGACTATTGCGGTAATGTCTTCATATTATACCCTCAACAAAAGGACAGTAGTAAACATGTTGGGTTTTGCTACAAGTCACTGTTGAATGTTTTTTAGGTTTGACAGAGACATTTTCCAAACCTAAGCCTAGTTCTGTGTATCCCAAAACACAACCATGAGGGGTTGAATCGTGCCTTAGTTACTGTAAGTGGTATTGTTCTGCATGAGTAGATATCCGGTCGCAAGTTTGTTTACTTTCACACAGGTCACTCCATCCCCGTACTCTGGTCAGCTGAGCGCACGCCCACCCGTTGACTACGTCATCAGAACAACACAGACGAGCACGCCCCCTGTCTGCAAGCCCTGGCAACGACACCTGAGTCAATCCTCACCACACAAAGCAATATGAAGGTCACTCTGTTCAATACCCGGTCCCTAAACAATAAGAGCCACATTCTCAACGACTTCATTCTGGACAATAAACTGGACTTTCTCTGTCTGACAGAAACCTGGCAACAACCTCTGGATTATCTCTCACTCAACCTCACTACACCCAATGGATACTCATACATAAATAAACCACGCTCGGAGGGCCGAGGTGGTGGAATTGCCGTAATACACCAACAGGACATTAAAATCTCACCTGCTCCTTCATTTGAACACCTGGCTTTTAAACTCTGTTCACACACAGTCAGTCCTGGCAGTTGTCTACCGCCATCCCAGACCAAACCCATCATTCCTCTCTGATTTATCTGAATTTCTGACCCAGCTCTGTTCTTTCTCCACCTCAGTCCTCCTACTTGGTGATTTCAACATCCACATGGACTCCACTGACTCTACAATAACTGCAGACTTCACGGATATGCTTAATTGCTTCAACCTCATTCAACATGTCAACTTTCCTACCCATAACCGTGGCCACATTCTGGACCTTGTTTGCTCGACTGGACTAAACCTTCACCATCTCTCTGGCTCAGACCTCTTCCTCTCCGACCACTTAGCCATCACCATGACCATCAACATTCCCACCCCACCCCACCACCAAAGCAAAAACGCAAAATCAACTTCCGTAAACTAAGCTTGTTTCACCTACCTCGCTCTCATCCTCCCTCTCTAAAAAAATATCCACCACTCCCTTTGTGGACCTCCATAGCCCCTCTGATCTCACTGACTACTACAACATTCTGTCCTCCTGCCTTGACCAGCTTGCACCCATAAAAACCAAAACCGTTTCCTTCACCCACTCTGCTCCCTGGTTCACCCCCGAACTCCGTCTGATGAAAACCCGTGCCCGGCAACTTGAAAGACTCCGCAATAAAACAGGTCTCACGATTCATTCTCAAACCGACAAGGACCACCTACAGCAATACAAAGATGCCCTCTCCCCATGCCCGTACCACCTACTACTCTCAGCTAATCCACTCTGACCCCAAAATACTCTTCTCCACAATAAACAAACTCCTCAGCCCCCTGGACACCACCTCTCAGTCATTCACAGTCAACAAATGCAGCTCTTTTCTCAAATTTTTTCAAAGCAAAATAGACAACATTTACAGCAGCTTAACCACCACGACACCTGCTCCCCCTCAAGCCACCTGCCCCCCCTTATCCTGCCAACCCCCTGTCCCAGTTCTCCCCTGTCTCCCCTACTGACCTCTCTGATCTCCTCACAGGGATGAAAACTGCCACCTGCACCCTGGACCACATCCCCTCCAGCTTTTCAGTGCATCTAATGGCAGCCGTGCGCTCTACATAACATGCTAGTGCACGCACTGGGCAGAGGAGGTGCAATTTAGCCTCCCTGGCCCCAATATGGGGTGGAAGATTAAAGCCACCTAACTGAATAGCCCTTGACCTGAACGAACTCTTCAGGCTCTTAGGAGTAAAGGAGGGGTTCGGTCTGAGTGTCGCCCCGCTACGGTCACCCCGGATCAAAAGACAGCTTGGGTGCACCGACAGAGCGGTCAGCTCGGACACTCTTTTGGCCGAAGTCAAGGCAAGTAGCAACGCTGTCTTCCATGACAGTGCTTTCAGGGAGGAGAGCTCCAGAGGCTCAAATGGTTCTGTGACCAGAGCCTCGAGCACCAACGGCAGGTCCCACTGTGGGACGGAGGCGTGCACTACTGGCCGCCGACTCCTGACCCCCTGCAAAAACTGCGCCATAAGCAACTGACTGAAGGCTGACCTGCCTCCAAATCCCTCATGGCAGGACAAAATGGCTGCTGCATACACCTTAATTGTGGAATGAGCCAGCCCCCTGTTCACCAGTATCTGTAAGTAGGTAAGAATAGAGCCCAGCGTGCATGACAGAGGCTCTAGAATCCTTCCTTCACACCATCGCCGGAATCCCGCCCACTTTGGCCTGTAACAGGCTGTGGTGGATTATGTCCTTGCTGCTTGGATAGTCTGAATAACGTTGTCAGACAGCCCCACCTGTCTCAGCCTGTCCCTCTCAGGAGCCAAGCCTGGAGAGGTTGGCCCAGAGTGGGTAACGCCCCTATTGCACCTGCTTCCTGAGACAGCGCTCGCCAGACCTGAGGAATAGCCCAGGGCTGGCCCACCATCATCTGTGTTACCCCCGCGTACCACGGCGCCAGGCGGCGATCTGGGGCCACCATGATGACTGACAGCTGCTCCCGCCTCACCCTCTCCAGGAGGGGGGGGATAAGGTGCAGCGGTGGAAAGGCGTAAAGCAGCTTTCTTGGCCATGGCTCGTGTGCAAACGCGTCCACCCCCAAGGGCGGATCGTCCCACCGGGCCAGGGAGAACCACAGGGCACAGTGGCTGTTGCGCCGATTGGCGAACAGGTCCACCTCTGCTCTCCCGAACTGAGTCCAGACCTGCTTCACCACCTCCGGGTGAAGCCTCCACTCGTCTGGCAGGGGTCCGCCTCTTGACATGAGGTCGGCCCCCCGTTCTCCCGTCCCGGGATGTGCAGGGCCCTTAGAGACAACACAATCTGTGAACCCACAACCACAGGTTCTCTGCTGCGGTCAACAAGGCTATTGAGCGGACTCCGCCCTGCCTGTTGATGTACGCCACTGTGGTGCGGTTGTCGCTCCTCACTAGCACATGTTTGCCCTGTATTAAGGGTTTGAAGTGCTGTAGGACCAGCATCACTGCTTGCAGCTCCAGGAGGTTGCTGTGCCGAGCCTCTGTCAGAGGCCAGCAACCACCTACAGCTCTCTCTAGGCACGTCCCCCCCATCCTGTCACTGAAGCGTCTGTGAAGACTGTGATATAGGAGGTTACCTGCCCCAGTGGAGCTCCCCTCCGCAGATTCTCTGGGGACCCCCAGAATCGGAGGTTGCTCTCTACTGAGGGGGGGATGGTCACCAGACGCCGTTTGTGTCTTTTGAGATCTAAACGAAGGCCGATAAACCACCTCTGCATGCGATGTGCATGCAGAGTCCGAGTGGCACTACGGAGTGAGCAGCCGTCATGAGACCCAAAGTCTGCATGATGGTCAAAGCTGTCACCGTCGCCCTCTGACGCAGCCTGCAGACTGCCCGCAGCAGGGAAGCCTGTCTGCTTTCTGTCAGGGTGGCCCGTAGCCTGCCTGCATCGAGCATCACCCCCAGATATTCTACCTGCTGGTGAGGTATGGGGGAGCTCTTCTTCCAATTGACCGCAAAACCTAACTTGGTTAGGTGAAGGATCAATTGGGCTGTGTGAAACATTGCCCATTCCCTGGACCTGGCCATGACTATGAGGTCGTCCAGATAAAAGAACACCCTCATGCCATGGTCGCGCAGCGGTTGCAGCGCCGTGGCCACACATTTGCTGAACGTGCGTGGGGATAGGGAGTAGCCGAACGGCAGTCTGTTGTACTCGTAGGCTACCCCCTGGAAGGCAAAACGCAAATACTTTCTGTGCTTTGGAGCAATTTCGACATGAAAGTAAGCGTCCTTCAGGTCGATGGTTGTGAACCAATCGCCTGGCTGCACCAGTCCCAGTAACTGTTTCATAGTCAACATATGGAACTTTTTGCATGCAATGTGCCGGTTCAGGCTCGAAGATCCAGAATGGGCCTGAATTCTCCTGTTTTCTTGGGAACCAGAAAGTACAGGGAATAGTGCCCCTTTTCTCTGTTTTGAGAGTGCACAACAGACACCGCCTGTTTCTGCAACAGGGCCTGAACCTCTGCTGAGAGGAAACCTATCTCCTCTTGGGATGACAGATTTGCCTCTCTTATGCCTCTGAATGGAGGAGGGATGCTGCAAAACTGGAGTGAATAACCCAGTCTCAGTGTCCTGTCCATACCCTCTGTTAACACCTCTGATTTTCCATTCCCCATAACATTGTGTTAGGGGATGTGCAATCAGCTGCGGAGCTGCAGCTATGAAGCTGTGATACTCCGCCGTCAAACCCTCCATAAAAGGAAGTTTGACCCATGGGGGGCTGACACAGAAAGGGCCGTTTTTCAATAATGCAGTTTTCACTCAGAGAAAAAAACGACCGATTTTCCACTGAGGTCCCTGAACGCCCCACAGCACGCTCCCGTGAGAGTGCGCGCTCCACCATAATGCTGTTTTCTCTCAGAGAGAAAGAGGCATTAAACGGAGCTTTTACACTAGGCGCGGTGTGTTTTCTAACAACCTCACGCCGTTCATAATGCCCCTGTACCCGCATAGCATTTTGATAGTGCTTCCTGCGGTTTATCACATGCGCGCGCCCGCTGGTTGCTTCCTGTACTGGAATTACAACTGGGGCGGCAAGGGGGGAATCTGTACAGGCATTATAGTGAAGTGCAGGATTGTGGAAAGGAATGATTCTCAAACTGGGATATATGCAATCATTTTTATTAAAGCACACAGTTGGATCATACAGATAGGAGGCGGGATTCGCCCTCTCCGCCGGGACGCTACCTCCCCCCGCCCGTCAACTCCGAGCGGAAGGCGCACCCCAGCACGCAGTCCTCTGCTGACGCGGGGCTGGGGCAGAGGCTCGTCGGGATCGCCCAGCCTGGCCTCGCGGGGCCCTCTGGAACCGCCGTGTAGAACTGGCCGGGTGAGCAGGAGAGGCAGCGGGAGCTATGGGTGCTCCGGACCTGCGCCTGTCTCTCCTTCTCATTGTAGGCCCGCGCTCGCCCCGCTGAGGGAGAGCCAGCGGCAGCATCCGGCTGAGCTGCTCTCTCTCCTCCTCTAAGCGGCGAAAGCGCTGCGTCACCGCGGTAACGGACCCGAAGAGCCCTGCCGTGGATACGGGGGCCCCCAGGAGATCGTCACGGTCCGTCCTTGACAGCGCCGTGAGCCCCAACCACACATGGCGTGACCCCACTGTGGCTAGGGACATCACACGGCCAGCTGCGGCCGCCACACCGTTAACCAGATTATTAATCTGTCCGATGCAGCGGTCCGCATAATCGCCCCGGTCGTCTTGTGACGAGGAGGCGGAGGCTTCCTGTTGAGGGGTAATCAAGGATACCCCCAACACGCCCAGATTGTTGGCCGCCGCGGCCATCTGGGCCCCGAGGCGGAATATCCTGTCCATGGTCAGGAGGCAGCCCCCCGCTGCCTCCTGACCATGAGGCATTAGAATAGGTGGCCTTCTCCCCTCCGCCCAACCTGCTGCCTGGGGAAGAAGATGGGCCGTAAGGCTCTCATCTAGGGGGGGCACACCGGGACACACCGAGTCCGAGTGGCCCTGCACTCTCAGCAACCCCGCCATGCCGGCCACCGGAGCCCTCGCTCTCAGAGGTTGCCGCCATGTCGCCTCCACACACTGCCATATGTCCGGCAGCGGGGGCGAGACAAAAGCCGGCTGGACCGGGCCATAAAAACCCTGGCCTGCGATAAATCTGAAATAATAATAATTGGACCAAAAAAGCTCACCACATCTATCCATAACTTCACCCTCAACATAGACGGCTTCCCAGTTCAAACCTCCCCTCACATCCAGAACCTAGGCATCATATTTGACCAAACCCTCTCCTTCAACAAATACATCAAACAGATCACCAAGACAGCCTTCTTCCACCTCAAAAACATCGCCCGTCTACGTCCATCCCTCTCCCCCACTGCCGCAGAAACCCTCATCCACGCTTTCATCACCTCCCGTCTGGACTATTGCAACAGCCTCCTCTATGGTTCACCTGCAAAAATCCTCAACAAACTTCAATACATCCAGAACTCTGCCGCCCGTCTACTCACCCACACCCGAATCCGTGAACACATTACCCCCCCGTCCTCATCAAGCTCCATTGGCTCCCCATCCCCCAGAGAATTCAGTACAAAATCCTCCTGATGACGTACAAAGCCCTCCATAACCTGGCCCCATCCTACCTGATTGACATCCTCCACAGACACACTCCCACTCGCTCCCTCCGCTCTGCTGCTGCCAACCTCCTGTCCCCCCCCCACCCGGACCAACCTCAAGTCCAAGGGCGACAGAGCCTTCTCCGTTGCTGCACCCACCCTCTGGAACTCACTACCCCAATCCATCAGAGATTCTTCCTCCCTCACCGCATTCAAAACATCACTCAAAACCCACCTGTTCAACACTGCATTCAACCACTGACCATCCCACTCCCCCCTATTTTCTGTTTTGTTTATCTCTTTTTGTTGTTTTTTATTCTCTGTCAAAGCGTTTTTGAGTGTCTAGAAAAGCGCTATACAAGTTTCATGTATTATTATTGTGATAAACAATAAAATACTTTATCAAAGAATATTCTTCAGATTTGTTCAGAGTTTATATTTTATTATTAACAATAATAATGTCATTTATATACAGGGTTGCTTTCTCCTCTTATTTCTTCTTACTCTATTAGAAGAAAGCCAGGGATGCTTCTCAACAGACACATAGCATGTCGGTAGTTATTGTGACACTTATCTCTTTGACCTTGGAGACATTCCATGGAATAGCAGATATAAACCTCATCTGAACTGTGCTCTAAATGCTGCTAAGGAACTGAATTTGTTTACATAACGCAGAGACTAATGAGTCCTGATTTGTGCTGATTGCTCTCTTACAAAGGGTTTAGGCCTGACATCAGCCTTGATGCAGAGGAACAATCGGCTGGCACACCTGGGGCCTCATTTATAAATGGTGCGTACGCTCAAAAGATGGCGTACGCCAGTTTCTAAGCAATCTTTGCGATTTAAAAAAAACAAACTTGACGGGAAAATGTGCTGTCCTCCACCCACACTCTGACCCATCCGTACGCGGTACGCACAAAAACGGGAGAGACGAGAAACTGCGACACCGTTGGCAGAAGGAAGAACGGAGAGAAATATGTACAAATAATACCATCAATTAAAAATATTACATCTCATGTATCCAGGGGCGGATCTAGAAAAATATTCATGGAGTGGCAAGAGGATGGCAGGAGATTTTGAGGGGTGGCATCCCCTGGCAGAAGTATATGCTGATTTAATCGCAGTCATATCAATCAATGTGTCAGGATTCGGGAAAAGGTAGGACCCAAATGCAGACTACAAAAAAAAAGGTAAAAGGTCTAGAAACAAAAGGCGAGCTTTATTTTAAAAGCTGTTGAACACAAAAACATGGCATGGAAAACACAGGTAGCACAAGGTAACAATAGCACCAAAACTGACCGTCACCAACATGGAGGGAGACAGGAAAGACAAACAATGAACTGACAAGGCACACAGGGGAAGACAAGACTAAATACAAAGAGGGGTAATCACAGGACAAGACACAGCTGGGTAAGGGAGGGAGAAACACAAGGGCAACAGGTGAACACAATCAGGCAATCAGACACAGGAGGAAAAACACAGGAAGGAAGACAAGAGACAGGGAGAACAGAACAGCAAAATAAAACCCAAAACTTAACACACAAAACTCAAATCATGACATAACCCCCCCCCCCCTCAAGGGACGGATTCAAGACGTCCCTACACAAAGTCCAATATTTCCAAAAGGGTGGGTGGAGGGGGTCCGGAGGACGGGTTTGGACTGACAGCCCGGAGGCACGGCAGAGGACCAGGAAGGGGTCTCGGGCGGACGACCCGGGGGCAAGGCAGAGGAACAGGAGGTGGTCTCGGGCGGACGGCCCGGGGGCAAGGCAGAGGAACAGGAGGTGGTCTCGGGCAGACGGCCCGGGGGCAAGGCAGAGGACCAGGAGGTGGTCTCGGGCGGACGGCCCGGGGGCAAGGCAGAGGAACAGGAGGTGGTCTCGGGCGGACGGCCCGGGGGCAAGGCAGAGGACCAGGAAAGAGTCTCGGGCGGACGGCCCGGTGGCAAGGCAGAGGCAGAGAAGCGGTTAAGGCCGCGGCGGGCATAGTCAGGGAGCCGGGCACAAGGAAGGACCGGGTTCGTGGGCCACTGGCGGAATAGGAACCAGTGTTGTCCGGGCAGGAGCCCTGGACGGGACATGGGCTGGTGTCAGTGGGACCCCGGACGGAGCAAGAGCTGGTGTCGACGGGACCTCCAACATGACAGGAAATGGTGTTGGCAGGAAAGCCGGCGGAGCAGTTGTCGGCGGGACCCCCAACAGGACAGAATCCGGTGGAACCCCCAACGAAACAGGACATGGAGTTGGCAGGACCCTCAGCGGAACCCCCAACGACACAGGACATGGAGTTGGCAGGACCCCCGGCAGAACAGTAGTCGGCGGGACCTCCAACGGCACAGGACATAGGGTTGGCAGGACCCCCGGCAGAAGAGTAGTCGGCGGGGCCTCCCACGGCACAGGACATAGGGTTGGCAGGACCCCCGGCAGAAGAGTAGTCGGCGGGACCTCCAACGGCACAGGACATAGGGTTGGCAGGACCCCCGGCAGAAGAGTAGTCGTCGGGGCCTCCCACGGCACAGGGTTGGCAGGACCCCTGGCAGAAGAGTAGTCGGCGGGACCTCCCACGGCACAGGACATAGGGTTGGCAGGACCCCCAACAGCACAGGACATAGGGTTGGCAGGACCCCCAGCAGAAGAGTAGTCGGCGGGGCCCCCAACGGGACAGGACATGGAGTTGGCAGGACCCCCAGCGGAACCTCCAAAGGACCAGGACATTGGGTAGGGAATTGAGAGGGGACTCGAGAGGTGACTTGAAAGGGGACTTGAGACGGAACTCGAGAGGAAACTCGAGAGGGAACTCGAGAGGAGACTTGAGAGGTGACTTGAGAGGGAACTCGAGAGGGGACTTGAGAGGGGACTCGAGAGGTGACTTGAAAGGGGACTCGAGAGGGAACTTGAGAGGGGACTCGAGAGGGACTTGGAAAGGACTCGAGAGGGGACTTGAGAGAGAGGGCTTGAGAGGGGACTCGAGAGGGAACTTGAGAGGGGACTCGAGAGGGAACTTGAGGTGACTTGAAAGGGGACTCGAGAGGGAACTCGAGAGGTGACTTGAGAGGGAACTCGAGAGGGGACTCGAGAAGGGACTCGAGAAGGGACTTGGAAAGGGACTCGAGAAGGGACTTGGAAAGGGACTCGAGAGGGAAGTTGAGAGGAGACTCGAGAGGGAACTTGAGAGGGAACTCGAGACGGGACTTGAGAGGAGACTCGAGAGGGGACTCGAGAAGGGACTTGAGAAGGGACTTGAGAGGGAGCTCGAGAAGAGACTCGAGAGGGAGCTCGAGAAGAGACTCGAGAGGGGACTTGAGAAGGGACTTGGAAAGGAACTTGAGTCTTGAGTCGGCGGCACCCCCGAGTCGGCGGGGCCCCCGATGAAGAAGGGACTTGAGTCGGCAGGACCCCTGATGAAGAAGGGACTTGAGTCGGCCAGTATGCCGACAGGACACGAGGGGTTGGCGTCGGCCGGAGAGCCAACAGGAGACGAGGAGCTGGAGTCGGGACCATGGCTGCTGGGTCCGGTACGTGAGCCGGATCCATGGCTGGTGGGGCCGGAACTTGGGCCGGAACCATGGCTGCTGGGGCCAGGACTGAGGCTGGAACCATGGCTGGGTGGGCCGGTTCTGGAGCCGGAACCATGGCCGCTGGGGCCGGAACTGGGGCCGGAACCATGGCTGCTGGGGCCGGAACAGAGGCCTGGATCATGGCTGTGTGGACCGGTTCTGGAGCCGGAACCATGGCTGCTGGGGCCGAAACTGGGGCCGGAACCATGGCTGCTGGGGCCGGCACTGGAGTCGGAACCATGGCTGCTGGGACCGGTACTGGAGCACGGGCTGGAATCCTGGCCTTGCATCTTCCAGAAACCTTCCGGAGGATCCGCGGACCTCCCAAGGCCAGGCCATACCCCAGGAAAGGGTTAGAGGCTTGAGACAAGTTTTCAGGACTACTTGTAAAAAGTCATAGCCACTCAGGCAACAAGCTCCTGAGCCAGGGCTTGCGAGCAACCTCCTGGCGTGCCTCCTTCAAAGCAGCCTCTCTACCCCGTCTAAATGAGGCGTCATACCAGGTATAAAAAATGTACTCCAGAGAGTACCCAAGACGTTCCTCCTGTAGAGCCAACAAATCAGAATCTCCTGGGTCCAAATTTGGTCGGTTCATTCTGTCAGGATTCGGGAAAAGGTAGGACCCAAATGCAGACTATAAAAAAAAAGGTAAAAGGTCTAGAAACAAAAGGCGAGCTTTTTTTTTAAAAGCTGTTGAACACAAAAACATGGCATGAAAAAAACAGGTAGCACAAGGTAACAATAGCACCAAAACTGACCGTCACCAACATGGAGGGAGACAGGAAAGACAAACAATGAACCGACAAGTGTTGGATTTAAGCACCCTTCAGTTGTTGAAGGTTCGAGCCCGCTCCGCGCTGTTCGTTTGATGAGTGGTCTGCTGTAAAAAGGAACGGCTCAGACAGAGATATGAGATTAAACAATAAGCTGATTTAATGGTAGAAACAACAGTAGAATATAACGAAGCACTTATATAACGAAGTACTTCGGGCCTCAGCTCTTCCACCGTGCGATGTACGTATCAGACAGTCAGACCGAACAGAGGCCGCGAGTGTACAGAATTCACAATATTTATTCCCACAAACGGAGAGGAGTTGTGTGGGAGGAGTTGTGTCGGTTGCTCCTCCCTAGGTGTTCATCCATTGGTGGACTCACTCCTGGGCGAGCCCTAGGCAGTGAATCAGAGTGAGTCAGCCATTGACGAGGTCTAAACAGCGAATCAGAGTGAGTCAGCCATAGTGTGGGAACTTTGGATCTCCTGCGCCGCCGATCAGTCCCAGGTCATCTTTTATGGCAGCCATAAAATAAACAATTCTGGGTCGCACGGGGGTGAGGTACCAATCCTTATCTTCGTTTATCCTCAGCACCTGGCCGTACCACTCCGCATCCCAATCTTTCTCTCAGAACAATCTCTGCATAGACTCAATGGTGTCAGTTTTATTACCTTTCTCCTACAACCCCCCCATGCTCCTATCCGGCCCATTAAAACCCGGGGGGGCTGGATCCTCTACATTCCTAAGTCAACGCACACACAATTGACCACAGCAAACAAAGGAAAATAAGAACACTTGGTCTAGTTTCATAAGTATACATTTTACACAGACAAAGTTATAATTATTAAAACAGGTTATATATGGATATAAACAGGTTACTTTAATCCCCCTTTTGATCTCACCTCCAGAGATCAATTCACACAAGCATTCAAAACATAACCACTGTCATTCTTTTCTACTGCGTCTGTCCCACAATGAGCGGATACAAGGCACACAACAACAACCACATGTTACTAAAATGGCAATACAAGTAGCTATTGAAATCAAAAGAGACATTATTAAACCTTTCCATTGACCAAACATGTTTGTAAACCATTCCTCCAAGGGGTTGTGTATCCCTGATTGTTCATGCATAGTTATGGATAGTGTGCGAAAGCCTTCTAAAGCCTTTGTGACGGAACCGTCCGGAGCCGTATTGTTTGGAATGAAAGTACAACACATATCACCAAACATTGAACACACACCTCCTTTCTCAGCTAACAGCATGTCAAGGGCCATTCTATTCTGTTTCAGCCATAAGGGAAGTCGGCCCCAGCTGTTCAGCGAGTCCTTCTACAGGGTCCCTAGTGAGATTAGCTAAACGGAGCACATTGTAATGTACATAGTTGATCCTGTCTACATTATTCCATCACTACCTGCTTGGAAAGTGAAGGTTTGTTTAGGAGACATTTTGGTAACAACTACCTCATGTTTGGCCCGTTTGACCCTAGTTACGGACTCCTCTGGCGGGGGAATGGAGTCTGGGTGGTCAATGGAATCATTAAAACAAAAATAAAGGCAAGGGTGAACACACATTATTTCTGTTATTAATAATAGGAGATTTACTAGGACACAAGGAATTAACACCCAATCAAATAATAAGGCAATTCGCTAATGGGCCATATAACTAAGAATGGTGTTCAAGATACAAACAGTGTCCCAAGTAAAACCACGATTCCCACTAGCAGAGTACACCAACAAACAATAAGGAAGTGTAATCCACAGTCTGTCATTGTTGAGTACCTTTAATCAGTGGTCCGTGTTATTGTAATTAGGTTGAACACAATGCTAAAATCTCCTAAGGAGATTTTTTAAAACTAGGGTGTAAAATAGTACCCTGTAATGGTAAATACTGTGCTCCCAGAACCTGTTAAATAGAAGGTCTGGTGAGTGGGGAGACTTCACTGCCCTTTAACTATAGGGATAACCTCTCGTTATATATAACCTACTACTCTTATTAGAAAGAGGCCCTATAGGTGGGCATAAAAATGCTGCTACTTATTGGAAAGTGCCCCTAAAGGTGGGAGTAAAAAAGTCGGGTCCTATATGGAGTCGTGTGTTTCAGAGTAGACTCGTGTCCGCCTCCTCGCCGGCCGTAATCTCCTTTCCAAGATCGCCTGTTGTTACCTCTGTGTCTTTGTCCTTGTCATCTGTTGTATGGGTCGTTGCTTCTGCTGGGCTGTCGTCGTCAGATGTGTCGTTCTCTCGTCCTGCTGCAGCGATGTCAGTTCTGATGTCGTCTAACGTCCTTGCTGGAGGTTTTCCAACGGCGCACTGGCTCCAATGATACCACGTTTCCCCCTTTCCTTCGAGGCGAACTGCATGTGATGTCCTCTGAGTCACTCTGTGCGGGCCGGTGAACCTTGGGTTGAGCCACTTCGGACGGATGACCTTCAGCCAGATGAATTCTGCGGTGTTAGCCTCGTGCTTCTCCGGTCCCCCTTTGGCGTCAGCCACCTGGGTGGAGAAATCTCATACCAAGCCCTTAAGTTGCTGGTAATATGGTTTGCTATCCATCTTTCTACTTCTTTCCCTACTGCTAATGCTCCAGGACCCGGAAACTGATGGCCGTGGGTCAGCTCAAATGGGGAGAAACCTGTCCCTCAGTTAATGTGTTCATAAACAAAGTCCGACACCGGCTATATCAACCTGTTTCAGAGGAAGGTGGAGTCCCCTGTGCCGTCTTGACTTGCCGTGTCTTCTCTGTCAGAGGCAGAGGTTTCATCCTTTTTTTTTTTTAGTCCTAAAAAATTTGACGCGTTTTGCAACAAAGTCAAGTATTTCTTCATCTGTAGGTGTATGTGTTGATACAGGTGTTCCTTTAATGTCATGAGGGGAACTGGGTGAGGGGGGGTTAGAGGTGGAGGGAAGCGTATAGGGAGGGGGTCGGGTCTTAAAGGGGTTGTATAAATCTGGATAGAGGAGGGGACCGCCCTCTGGGATGTCTGGGAGGGGCCCACCATATGGCTTCTCCTTCCTGACTGGCTCTATCACTTCTGTGGGAGGGGCTGGTGCAGGACTGGGTGGGGCTGCTATGGCGGGCAGATTTTTGGCGGGAGTTTTGCTCAGAGAGCAGGTTACTGCCACTCCATTCATAACTAAGGCTGCGTTATGGCCTATTCTCCTTAGCTTGTCAACTAGCTCCCTTTCTTTGTTAAGTTTAGAAGCCCTGATAAAACCTGCCTTCTGCTTGTTGAGAGTTTCTAATTTCTGAACCAACTGTCGCTCGTATGTATTGAGTGCTGTGGCTAGGAGACTTATTGCCTCGTCACCCTCTACTCTATTCTCTGCGATCATCTGATCGTGTAAGAAACGGAGATCGCTGCTCGCCTTTTTATGATCTCCGGGCTTAAGTCCGCTAAGTATCAATCTCTCTGCTTGTCCCCACTGTTCCCTTAAACTCCCCGGAACAGGGACTCCTAATTCTCTCTCTTCACGTTCAAATTCTCCTTCCATTTTGACTTCGTTCGTATCTGCTTCTCCTAAAGGTTTTAGTTTTTTATAAAAAATACCAGATATCTTGCGTACTATAATTTACTAATTATTGTAGTTTTATTCCCACAGGTATACAGTCTGATAGTTTTCGGTGCGAGGTGTATTTCAACCCGTTGCGGAGACTCACAAGAGCGCTTCTCCTAAAGGTTTTAGTTTCTTATAAAAAATACCAGATATCTCTGCGTACTATAATTTACTAATTATTGTAGTTTTATTCCCACAGGTATACAGTCTGATAGTTTTCGGTGCGAGGTGTATTATTGGCGGCGCGTAAGGCTCAGGTTTGGGAAGGCTAAATAACTTGTTTTACCTGACGCTGCCTGCCTCCGGCGTCTATAGAAAGAGATCAACTCAGTGAAAGCTGCGCCTGATCAGAGCTCAGCGTGCGGAGTTTAAATCTATCAAGTCATATTACAGGATAAAGGAAATACAGTTTAAACTGCCGTATGAAGAGAAGACGCCGACGTGTCGCACTTATCATTCATATCACATCATCGATCATATAATATCATCATATATTTCCTTGTCTAAGTCAGCTTCTCGAGCCGTATCTGACCGTGCAACACTTACATTGTCACATACTGTATGCAGAAGTATTATTTTAAGCAACACATTAGGTTGACGAAACACTCAACTCAAATGTAATTAAAGTCAGATCCACTCGTGTCTTAGATGGGCAACAGTGATAACATAAAACTGTTGTACGCTTTCAAACACTCGGTAGTTTATTTATTTTTTAACCAGTTGCTCTATATTCACCTTGCAGGTGCAACTATGTGGCTTGTATCCTTTATTATATGTTTAAGTCATGGATGTTTAAAGTTCATATTTGTCTAATATTATTTACTTTTCATTAATGAAGTATGACGCTGCGCTGTTAGTACACTTGTCCCTTTCACGTGAACGCGCTCTCAGCTGGAGAGAGAAACCCTGGCTCGATTTACCGAGTTGATAACCAGCGTCGTAGGACCGCTTAGCCGTTACGTTAAGCCCGCGCTGATTGGTCCAAATTGACCAATCCACGGACTTCCTCACACACACACACACACTCAGTGCAGGCAGCTCTGCTGATTTCTCCTCCCTGGCTGCAGGCTGATAACAGCCAGTTGGCATCAAGGCGAAATTCTCTCTGCAGACCCATTCTCACAGCGCCTATCAACCTTTTTCTTACTCAATCTCAAGCACACTTAATCACACTCAAAATAAATATACCTAACGTAACCCCAGATCCGTCTAAGGATTGCCTGTGTACTTAGTCGATGAGCCCCAACCCCAGAATTCGTCTAAGAATTACTGTGTGTGTCACCTTATTTCTCAGAGTATTTCAGCTGGACTTCCTTTACAAATTTAAAACCATGAGTGCAGCTGGACTTCCTTTAAATTTATAACCACTGCAATCTCGTTACACAGTTAATCACACTCAAAATAAATATACCTAATGTAACCCCAGATCCGTCTAAGGATTGCCTGTGTACATTAGTCGATGAGCCCCAACCCCAGAATTCGTCTAAGAATTACTGTGTGTGTCACCTTATTTCTCAGAGTATTTCAGCTGGACTTCCTTTAAATTTTAAAACCACTGAAATCTCGGACGATGATTGCAGCTGGACTTCCTTTAAATTTATAACCACTGCAATCTCGTTACACAGTTAATATATTCCCCGTACAGTCTAGTTGACTTTTATAGTGCGATGTATATTTCAACAGATGGAGAGACTTCCAGAAGCGCTTCTACACCCCCTTTCGGCGATGTGGCTTTTGGCAAGGAGTCGAAACCCAGTCTACAGAATCTCTTTATCGTCACGTTTAGTCTTCTAGATTAACCCCACAGCAAGAGTTTGCGAGATCCGGTCATTTCAAATTGATTTTGAAAGTTGCGTTTCTCCTCTTGAAATACCCCACATATAACACAACTGCAGCTCCTCTTTGAGACTGGAAAGTGTTATTCTGTAGTACTGTTCTTTCTACCGTAAGACTAAAACACTGAAAATGCCGCTGACAACTCTAAAATTTTGTAGTATAGCCAATCACAGATTTTGATAATAACAGGTATCTGCTCACCTTTCTGTTGTGGGGCCCTGGTTTAGTTGTCAGAGGTATTCGAGGTGTCATCCCTGGACCGTTCGTCCGCTGGCTGCCGGTGTGCCTTCTATGAGACCCTACTCATCACGTCGGTCGGTCACCAAATTGTTGGGTTTAAGCACCCTTCAGTTGTTGAAGGTTCGAGCCCGCTCCGCGCTGTTCGTTTGATGAGTGGTCTGCTGTAAAAAGGAACGGCTCAGACAGAGATATGAGATTAAACAATAAGCTGATTTAATGGTAGAAACAACAGTACAATATAACGAAGTACTTATATAACGAAGTACTTCGGGCCTCAGCTCTTCCACCGTGCGATGTACGTATCAGACAGTCAGACGAACAGAGGCCGCGAGTGTACAGAATTCACAATATTTATTCCCACAAACGGGAGGAGGAGGAGTTGTGTCGGTTGCTCCTCCCTAGGTGTTCATCCATTGGTGGACTCACTCCTGGGCGAGCCCTAGGCAGTGAATCAGAGTGAGTCAGCCATTGACGAGGTCTAAACAGCGAATCAGAGTGAGTCAGCCATAGTGTGGGAACTTTGGATCTCCTGCGCCGCCGATCAGTCCCAGGTCATCTTTTATGGCAGCCATAAAATAAACAATTCTGGGTCGCACGGGGGTGAGGTACCAATCCTTATCTTCGTTTATCCTCAGCACCTGGCCGTACCACTCCGCATCCCAATCTTTCTCTCAGTACAATCTCTGCATAGACTCAATGGTGTCAGTTTTATTACCTTTCTCCTGCAACCCCCCCATGCTCCTATCCGGCCATTAAAACCCGGGGGGGCGACTGGATCCTCTACATTCCTAAGTCAACGCACACACAATTGACCACAGCAAACAAAGGAAAAATAAGAACACTTGGTCTAGTTTCATAAGTATACATTTTACACAGACAAAGTTATAATTATTAAAACAGGTTATAATTATTAAAACAGGTTATATAGGATATACAGGTTACTTTACAAGGCACACAAGACTAAATATAAAGAGGGGTAATCACAGGACAAGACACAGCTGGGTAAGGGAGGGAGAAACACAAGGGCAACAGGTGAACACAATCAGACAATCAGACACAGGAGGAAAAACACAGGAAGGAAGACAAGAGACAGGGAGAACAGAACAACAAAATAAAACCCAAAACTTAACACACAAAACTCAAATCATGACACAATGTTAACTTGGAAAGCCACAATATTAATATTTTAACTCAATAACATTAGGTGACATTATTGTGGCACATCAGTAAAGCCTTAAATATAAATATATAAGGTGGCAGACATAATTGAATGAATTTTAACTGAACAATAACTGAATGAGTTTGTTTCACTCTTAGACCAGCAGGGGTGCCAAATCTATGCAGACTGCTGCAATAAGTACATGAATTGACTTCTCATCGATGTTTGTCTGAATAAATATGATATTAACAATCATATTATTCCTATCAGCTGTCAATCACTGTTATGATTCACATTCATTTATTATTGAATAAACTATATTTTTTGGAGGACTTAATGATGAATGTTCCTCAATATGCTTGCTCACCCTCCTTCAATTCGAGCCATTGATGGTAACAAACTGGTCCCTGTTGTGGAGGTAGGATGCGAACCAGGAGAGAACGGTGCCAGTGACACCTAGGAGGTCAGATAGGCTGTTGAGGAGGATGGTGTGGGAGATAGTGTAAAATGCTGCAGAGAGGTCCAGGAGGATGAGGAGGATGAGGATGAGGAGGATGAGGATGCTGAGGCGGCCAGAGTCAGCAGCAACGAGGAGATCGGTGAGATTGATGAGGGCGGTCTCCGTGCTGTGATGAAGTCTGAAGCCGATTTGGATGGGCTCATAGAGCTCATGGTTGGACATGGGCAGATGGAGTTGGCCGGCGACTACTCTTACCAGAGTCTTACTGAGGAAGGGAAGGTTGGAGATCGGCCGGTGGTTGTGGAGGTCTTCAGGGTCCAGGCCAGGTTTTTTGAGGATGGGGGTGACTGAGGCAGTTTTGAAGCTGGTGGGGACTATACCAGGTTCCAGAGAAGCGTTGATGATGTCCACCATGTAGGGGCAGAGGGTGGCTAGGTAGTCCTTGACCAGGGCTGTGGGCATGGGGTCCAGGGAGGAGGTGGAGGTCTTGGCCGAGCTGACCAACTTGGCCACTTTGGGAGCATCCACAGGGGAGAAGGAGGAGAGGTCACAAAGGGAGAGGCGCGGCGCTAAGGGGCCGTTGTGCGGTAGGGGAGGAGGGGCTGGCGCCAGGAGCCGCTGATCGATGGAATCCACTGTCTCCTGGAAGAGGTCGAGGAATTTGGAGCAGAGATCGGGAGCACCAGAGGGATGGGGGCATCAAGGGGGCGGAGTAGGCGGTTGATGGTGGAGAACAGTGTTCTAGGGTTGCTTTGCTGGGCACCGATGAGACGAGAGTAGTAGAGTGTCTTGGCGTGAGAAAGAACTTCCTTGTAGGCTTTCACATGGTCACGAGAGGCCAGGAGGTGGACCGTGAGGCCAGTTATTTTAGAGAGCCTCTCCAGCTGGCGACCAGAGGCCGGAGTTCTGTTGTGAACCAGGGGGCAGGGCGGGTGAAGGAAACAGTCCGGGTTTTGAGGGGGGCGAGAGAGTTGAGACTGAGGGATAGGGCAGTGTTGTAGTGGGCTACCAGGCCGTCCACGAGGAGTGAGAGAGCCGAGGCCATGTGCGTAGCTATCAGGTTGGATAGGGCCGGTGAACTCACAGTCTTGATGTTCCTAAACATGATGGTGCGTTTAGGATGCTGCCTTGGCAGGGAGACCGGGACAATCAAGAGTATGGCGTGATGGTCAGATACAGCCAGTTCCAGGCGCTGTATGTCGGGGGAGGTGGGCCGGTAGAGCACACCAGGTCCAGCGTGTGGCCTTTGGTGTGGGTGGGACCCTGGACATGTTGCTTGATGCTGAAACAGTCCAGAAGTGATAGGAATTCAGCAGCAAACGTGCAGTTGCTGGAGTCCACGTGAATGTTGAAATCACTGAGCAGGAGAGTTGATGGAGACAAGGAGCAGAGAGAGGTGAGAAAATCAGACAGCTCGGACAAGAAGGTAGTGGAGGCTTTAGGTGGGCGGTAAATGAGGGCAACCTGGAGCGGAGCAGACCCAGTCAGTTAAATGCATTTCCCTGAATGTCAACACATTTTTTTAACTTTTGTTGCGCATTTGCACCTATTAGCAACCGTAGACATGACTAATAAACAACACCAAAATCAGTGTACTAAATCACATTTAAAAAATCTTTTGCTAGAACAATGTAGCTGGATAATGTATACATCTCTGAGAAAATTCAGAGATCACTCCAATTTTTTTCTTTAATCTGCTGTATGTTTCACATATGAACAGCCCTCTTAGTGTTTGTGCGTTATCCATATTTACAAAATCTTTGTCTTTTTATAGCATTGCGCTATTCACAGTAAAAAAGGACAGCAGGAGACAAAGAGGAACTCATTTTCTATTTCATTTTGCGGCGCATTGGACTGATCAATTTTTCTTCTTCTGGAATAACATTAGCAACTTCCAGTTTCAACAGTCAAAGTTAAAATACCAGATCTCAACTAAGAACACAGATATCTTTGCTTTTAAGACAAATTATACAGTACATCATTCTCCATACCCGATTCAGTTTTTATCACCGTAAAAAATCTGCTATTTTGGTTTAGTCCATATATTCTCAGTCCTCACTGCCCTTTAATATTGTACTACAAAAGCAATGATACAAGCTGTAATGGTCTGGCACAGGACAGGATGAGCAGTTTTCTATTATCTTGTCTCCTCAGGCTGCTAAGTATATATAAGTAGATCTTGAGCTGACTGCAAAACTAAAGCAAACCTCACAGAGAGGATTTGCACAAAGCATTTCTACATGACTCATAAAGAAAAGCGAGGGAAATCATTAAACAGAGATCAGCATAGAGAGTGACAAAGTGTGGGGGATGCTCTGCCTGCAAGCTTCCCACAGCCACAACGACAGTGGCAGCTCAAGCTTGACTTTGACACTTACTCCACGGGTTACTTATGTATTACTTTCTTTTGAGTCATAATCACAAACCACGGTATGTGGGAGTGAGATGCATCTGTTATTGATCGCGCAGAAAACAACTATATCTCAGCCAAACCATGGTGGGAAGAAAAAATCACTAAAATGGTGCAAAAAGTTTTAAAAACAGGTGTAAATTGCTATTAATCAACACGTTACACTGTGGCAAAACACGTGAAATTGATTATGAAACAATGGGCACATGGGCACAGACTTGAAAGTTGCTTTGCTGTCTTTGAAGTGGTTAAGTTTTCCTTGTAATCATTTTGTATCTCTTTGTGGTGACTTTGTGTCTGTACTTTCTTCAATTTATTTTTTAGATTTCGTGTTTTTTTTGAAGTTTTTTGAAGTTTTTTTCCTTTCTTTGTGGTGATTTTGTGTCTCTTCTGTTCATTTTTCCTCTTTTGTTAGATATTTGTTATGTATCTCAGCCGTTTTTTTTAGTTTCTTAGTAGTTGGAATGTGTTTTTATGTGTTCATTTTGTGTCTCTTTGTGTATGTTATTTGTATCTCTTTGGGGTGAGTTTGTTGCTTTGTCACAATTCGGTGACTTGACTTTGTATACTGCCATGTCACATTTTCTCTGTTAACATGCAATGTGTGCCTTCACAGGAAGTATCTATTGCCGCCTTAAGTAAGCTAGCAACATTTTCTCATCGGCAATACAATAATGGTACAGTGTTAAATATTTAAAAGAAAACCACATTTATAACTTGTATATGTATGGTGCTGTGTTCACAGGACCAATCACACAGCGGCTGGCTCCACAACCTCTTAGATTGGCAAGATGGCGATCGTTGAGTGTAAAAAGTGTGCGGCATTCCACACTCAACTCATGAGTACATGGGATTTGCCATACTTCTCAGTGTGAACGTAAGTCTGCATTTAAAATAGCAAGTATAAGCACAGAAGTACGCGTAATGAAAAACAATAAGTGTCAATTGAATTTGGTTTCACCCTTTTTGGGTCATTGCAGTTGCTCTGCATGTCTTTGTGGTTGTTCTGGTTCTCTGTGGTCATATTGTGTTTATTTGTTGTCATTTTGTCTGGTTCTCTGGACGCTTTGCCGCTTTTGGTTTCTTTGCTGTTTTTTTCTGTCTCTTTATGATGATTGTGTGTCTGTTTGTAATTATATTGTGTTTTTTTCTAGTCCTTTGGTGTCTCTTCTTAGTCATTTTGTGTTATTTTTTTAAGTCACTTTCTGGCTGTCTCTTGAAATTTTGCAGGTGAATGCAGTGGGACCCTCTGAGCCTGTGCACGGTCCGTGTGTTTAGTAATCAGGCCTTGTTTTTTGTATTGCAAAGTATCTGCATTTGAGAAATGTTTAATGAATTTGTAAATCATTGATTCATAAACAAAAACAATTAGGGAATAAGTGATTTTTTTAAACCTAAAGCACAAAGTCATCCATAGGCTAAAAGTGAAATATGACAACACTGAAATGCAACTTCCATGACTAATGAAAGAAATAGCTCAATTTGTCCCTTGGCATTCCTTCAAGATGTTCAGGCGGATTATCCAAAAAGCCCACAAGAACAGTCCTTTCCCTACCAAACAAATAGCTGCCAAATTAAAAAAAATCAGTTGAGTAATCCCCTGTGAAAAAACCCACTAATCTACTCCCCGAAACCTGCTAATTGTCCATTTGGTTACAGATCCGGGTAAACACAAAAGAGCACCGCTCTCTCACAGAGCACAATTTACACCCACCTAAAGATGTCTTGAGAAAGATCAATGCAAACTGCCTGCAACAGCTAAGCATTATTTCTGAAAACACATTCTAAATAAAACTAAAGCAGCACCCGGTTTGAGTAAGATAAAATGCTCAAGGTTTGATATGTCCAAAAGCCTTGGAGCTACTCCCACATCGGTATATATGTTGCATATGGGAAATGATTTGAAGAATCTCTTTAAAGAGTCTCTGAACAACAAGCTTTGAGGTGTGGGTTCCAATTAGGCTGTCAGAATGGCAAAGAGCAGCTGCTACAGTAATGTTCTGGATGTAAAGTTACTAATTAATGTAGCAAAGTGTTGCAAATGAAAAATTAGAAGGAAGTGCGTACCATTCCTTTATTAATTAACCTGAGATCTAGTTTGCAAGCCTCTTTGATGGCTACCAAAGCAAAAACTCCTACTGAGTCAGACACTGGCATTGTGGTGTTTTTTCTTTAAATAATAATATAATAAAAGCTTCTTGGAAGTACTGAAGCTGAAATGTATAATGAGATATAAACCATCCGCACGGCGTACTCCCTCAGTGCAACATTAATTTACTGGGACAAACTTTAGGTCTAGCATCACCACCATATTTTAATTAGGGTATACCTGGAAGGGGCTAGTAGTTTAAGAAATAAGGTTTACTCAGCTGTGGAGCCCCCTTGATACCAACACGGCACATGCAGCAACCACAACTTTCCCACTTTCCTTATTGAAGACAGAGACATTTATTTTTAATGTTTAATGCCCAGACCACACTGCCTGCATAAGAAACGTATCCCGTATCATATCTTACTTTTATTTTCTACATGAAAGCAGTGTCTCTCCCTTGTTTTCCAGTTCACATCAAATATATGCAGCGAATATTATCGTTCGACAGTTATTTGACAGCAGCCAGAATGCAGCACTCAAGCAGGAAATGTGGCTTGGGTCTTGTAGTTGCACTGGACTAATTTCCATTTTTTGGCTTTTGATTATTGATTCCCAGTCTGGAAAGGGGGGATGACACGCAGCGAAGGTCAACAGGTCGGATTCAAACCCTAGTCCGCTGCGATAAGGGCTCAGCCTTAGAATATGTGCTACCAGTTAAGAAATCTGAGAGCCATTTCTGAGCACAAATTTTTGGACAATGCTTATATATACCATTTTATTTAACCAGAATAATATATTTGTTCAAGTTAATCACCTTGTGTCCCCATGAATTTGTTAGGAAAAGGGTTTTCTTGCATGCCTAAACTTTAAATGAAGAAACCCAGAAAGGATGAATGGGAGAAACCACAGCAAAATGACATCAAAATGGCCTATCAAAGCATCTCTTTGAGAACCCTCACACAACTTGTGCGGTATAAACCAACTCTCACATACAATTTTCCATTTAATACAATTCTGCATCAATTATTTCTGATTCTTCTTTGAATGTGGAGTATTCCTTTAAGTGGACACCTATAATTGATTGGTTTGCGGGAATAAATGAATAGACCAGTATTGAAATGTAAATAAAGATAGCATTATTAAGGATTAGCTAAAGTGCTCTGAGCAAAAATAATTATGACAAAAAGGACTTGCGGGTCTGAGAGACAGCTGATTGGGGTAATGAGAGATGAAATGTGTCCAAGACTGCACATAAATTAAAGAGTTGTGAAGACCCAGGTTAATGTGTGAGAGGGAAGGAGACAGCATTAGTTAGCTAACATCTGTGTGTGTACGTGTGTGTGTAAGAGAGAAAGAGTGCTACAAAATGTAAGCTTTACTAAGAAGTGTTCAATGTTGGTAGCAAAATGCAGTGACATTCTCTATTCTTCGGTTGTTTGAGACTTTAAAGAAATTCAAAAAGCCTGTCCTTGTGAAATACTCTCCCTAGGTTTTGCCTAGCAACTCCCTTGATACCAAGGTACCAAAATAGTACACCTGTCCTTTTATATGTGTGAATGCCTCAACTCGTACAGTAGGACGAAAATGTGTTATTTTATAAATTGAATACGAGAAACTAAATACAACAACTAAGTCAAGGTGACATTCAAAGACACAATATTACATCCATCCCAGAATCTTTGGCTATGCTTTATTGATAACCCTCTGAATTGTGAGGAGTTGTACAAGCTTGATAACATCATCAAACAAGAGACAATGGCACAGTTAACAGCTGAATATTGAGCTTCTGTTGCGTTTGAACTTGTATCATATGTGATTAATAAGTGTAAGACAGGCATTAAGAGTTAATGATAGATTTGTGTTGGATGGAGCTGTTCGGCTTTTTCATTATGCTCATTTTGAAAAGTAACCTCCGGGATGACTTGCTAGTTCTCCTTGACCTTTTTACTTTCCAGCAGGGAAGGTATGTGGTCTAATTTGCCATTCCTAGAGTGCGATAGGGATTAATTACATTACCTAAATGATGTACTTAGCCCGGTGGCCTTGTCTGAGGTGACTTCTCATTTTACGCAGTGCTTATGCTAAAGAAGACTGTGGTTTAGGGGACGGATGGACTCCAAACCACTGAAACGGCATCAGACATCCAACCTGGGACTTGATCAGCCTTCTCAACCTCTTTATTGACCTGTGTCCTCGAGACAGTTGACATGCAACCCAGGAAAAATAAAGAAAACAAGCCATAGATCCTATAAATCACAGCATTCAGGCATTTCACCCTATATTTCAGACTGGACGTGGTAAAATGCTTATCCATTTCCAGGTTTAGGGACTCATTCCTGCACCACTCTATTGTTCATGTTAGTAAAAAACATCACAAAGGATACTGAAGCATTTATTAACTTAAAGTTGCAATTATCAATATTATTTATCCTAACAACTGATCAAATGATTTGGTGTAGTGCTATAGGTGGTCGTTTGGCATGATGATATCTCACATTGGCCAATTTTAGCTCCTTGCAGCACATTTTTTGCTGTTTTACTATTTCACAGCGCTCAGCTATGGGCTCAGAACAGTCTCATAATACACACATGCACACAGAAGGATTCAACTTGTATTTCATGATCCGCAAAAGGAGTCACACTTGTATTTCCGGATCCACACTTTTTTCAATGCACACACAAATGTGTTCCGTTTCATACACATGTAAATAAAATCAAAATACAGAAAAAAGTTTTACATTTGTATTTTTGATCCACACATATTTGTTTTCCGTTTAAAACCGCTGCACCTGCAAATACAAACCGCTTTATGTGCATGGATTGCTGTGCATTTGTGTGTGGATTTTTGGAACTCCCCTGACAGTTACCCGATTCGTACTTGTAATTTGTTCTATCTAGAGCCAATCAGATGTCTCCTCCATTCTAAGCCAATCACATGAGCGCGCCCCCACGAGGGTATGATTTCTTGCGTTCATGACGTAGCGCTTCATGTACGCATTTTGCGCTGTCCGGAACTGACAGGTCCATGGAGCCTGCCTGCAGGCGCTAATCTCAGGACACCTCCACTCTCAGTACTCTGCCACTTTCCGAACAGGAAATGCACGCAAATACAATTTTTATATTATTAAGGTACAGCGCCACTTTCCGAACCATTAATGAATGCTTGTGTACACGAAAACGGCAGGCAAAACCGTTTTGAATGTGTGTTTCCTGTAAGGCGAATACAGCTGCTTTATTTATGTCTGTATGAAGTTGTGAGTGTGGAGGGAGCAGCTACAGGTTAGCTTAGCCCATTGGTTCTCAAACTTTTCTGTCAGGCCCCCCCTTTGAAGAAAAAAAAAAGTCGGGCTCCCCCAACACAAATAGTCAGGCTCAGTGGCGGCGCCAGAGATTTATTTTGGGGGTGCTGTGGGGTAGCTTGACGTTTCATAGAGGGTGCTCAAACATTTAGGGTTTCCCATTAATGTACCGGTCGCTACAGTGGAATTTTCTACTGCAACAATCCCCACGCACATACACAATGTACCCGCGACTGTTACAATGAAGGCTCGATAATCAGCTCACGGCATATAGGTGCAAGCAGGGGTAAAGTGCTATTTTTATAGGTGGTGTGTGGACCTCACATAGGGGGGTCCGGGGGCAAGCTCCCCCGGGAAGATTTATTTTTAAATATTGAAGTTAAATGCATCAATCTGGTGCACTTTGAGAGCAAAATGAAGAGATCTATGGATACCTCTCTCAACACCCATATGAAACAGAACTGTAAACAGATTTAATTTTTCTTTATGGATATTTTACAAATCACCCTTTTAAACTGTATTCTTTTTTTACTGTACACATATAGTACATATGACTTATTTTTTTATAACTATAATGATCATATAAACGTGTGCCTCGGAAATAATTGTTTACATTAATGGTGACCAAAACGATTGAGACCCACTGAGATAACACTGAGAGTCCTTTAGCTCACTGAGTCTCTCTCTGACAGGAGAGGACTCTCCTCCACTTTGTTGAAAAAACTCCTTATATCCGTTAGCGTAGCTCGCTAGCACCAGAAGCTAACAACAGCGATCTCCGGTACCGGTGCGCTCTCTCTCTCTCGCGTGCGCACGCACACAAAATGGCTCGTTCCACACACACACAGAGCCGAGCTTTAATGAAACACAGAGACCCAGACGTAATAGTACTGTACTGTATCGTATTATTTTCTAATCAATAATTTTTCAAATTATGATTTTTTTTTTTTAATAACCATTTTTCCTCCTGGTCTCTCGCGCCCCCCCTGTCATGCCCCCACTTTGAAAACCACTGGCTTAGCCTAATCGATCAGTGGCCTGTACTACGAAGCCAGTTCTACAGACCCTGGATATCTCTGAGCTTAACTAACCCTAACAAGCGAGATCCCGCTAAGCGGTCCTACGACCATACTTGCCAACCTTGAGACCTCAGAAATTGGGAGCATTTCAAGCTGTTAGAACTGTTAGCGCCGGAGCCTCGCAGCGGGGAAACAGACTTTTAAAGATGAAAAGAACATCTACACATGCTTATTGTAGTTGTAAGTGCAATGCCTTGCTGCCTGTAGCACCATCCTTGATGGAGCATATGTGTGGGCTGGACCTGTATTTTACAGGAAAGGAGTGATCAGAGGGTAGTTGTCCATTCTTGTTCTGTTTTCTGTGACTATCTTCCTCACCCTCAGACTTTCAGTTGCGCGCGCTACTAAAGAGACGCGCTACCATGGAAACCAAACAATGGTGTACCTGTATTAAAGTCCAAGTGGAAACAGTTGTGAGTAAATCTGATTTTGTCAGAAATCGGGAGAAATGCAGGAGAAATATGACCCCGGGAGAAAACCGGGAGAGGGCAATGAAATCGGGAGTATCCCGCAGAAATCGGGAGGGTTGGCAAGTATGCCTACGACGCTGGTTATCAACTCGGTAAATCAACCCAGGGTTTCTCTGTCCGGCCGAGAGCGCGTTCACGTGAAAGGGACGGGGTGAGCAACATTTGACCAATCACACACAGGGACAAGCGTACTGACAGCGCAGCGTCATACTACCTAAATGAAAAGTAAACTATAATATTAGACAAATATGAAGAAGTTAAACTTTAAACATCCATGACTTAAACACTTAATCCAGGATAAAGCAACATAGCTGCACCTGCAAGGTGAATACAGAACAGCTGGTACAAAAAAACGACCGAGTGTTTGAATGCGTACATTAACAGGTTTTTGATATCACTGCCCCGTCTAAGACACGAGTGGATCTGACTTTAATTACATTTGACTCAAGTGTTTCGTCAACTTAATGTGTTGTTTAAAATAACACTTCGGTATACAGTATGAGACTATAAGTGTTGCACGGCCAGATACGGCTCGAGAAGCTGAGGCGAGTAAACACAACTGACAGCCGGCGTGAAACTCGAGCGATTATTAGCATCGCGTCCGGTGTGAACGCACCATTATTACATAGTATTATATAATTACAAAATAAAATCGCCACTCTCAGTACAGCGCCACTTTCCGAACAAGAAATGCACGCAAATACAATATTTTATATTATCATTATTATTAATAATATAAATAAAGACATCTTGTATTTTAGTTACACCCGCTATTGATTAATTGGTACCACTTTACAATAAGACTACCCTTATAAAGGGTTTACGAATAGTTTGTAATTAATTAATTAATTAGGTTGTGAAACTTTATAAATCCTTAATAAGCTTTTATAAGACATGAGATAAACAGGGCAACTGTGACCGGTTGCTTGCCAAAATAGTGAGCCCACATTTATCTGTACTGCTAAGTCTTATATTGGTTACTTAGCTTACTTCGTCTTCTTCATCAGCTAGCATCCTTGGTGTCTGTTGCTCACTGAGTTGATTCTCGCTAAGTAGCCAATATAAGGCTTAGTCATCTCGCCAAATAGTGAGCCTGTGTTGATGTATGAAAACTACTTAGAACCGGTTTATAAATGGTTCTTAATCATTAATAAAGTGTTTACAACCTAATTCATAACCTAATTATAAACCCTTTATGAATCCTTTATGAGGGTAGTCTTATTGTAAAGTGGTACCGATTAATTTAATCAACATTGGACCTTGACACCGTCCACATAGCTATTGTGCTGCCCCTTTAAGAGGGCCTGCAAAGGGTTTTGGGTTTTGCACTGTGTGTACATAAATGCTTGCCGTAGTTTCCTGTTTCTGGCTGTCTATGGAGCACATGGGTTGTTTCCTGTCAACAAAATCCTTGCTCAAATCCTAGGGTCTTTATGTCTGTAAGTACCAAATCTTATATTGTCTTAGTTGCACATTTAAACTGAGTATATTCAAAAAACATGTAGAACAATGACTGATGCTAAACTTGTTAGCCTGTGAACAGCAGTTGAAATGTTTGTAGCATTTATGCTAACAGGTACTCTGCTGTTTGGAATGTTTGTTTAGTCTTGTTTATTTGTATTTAGTGCTTAAAGCGACAACGTCTCGTGACTGTGTATTTTGTTTGTGTTTCAGTTTTACGAAATGGAAATGAAAATGGAAGTTGAAATGAAATGGAAATTATTAAGTAAACATCCAAAACTGAGCTGCTGTCTCCTGGGTGTTTATTTCCGTGTTAAGCTATCTGCCAAGTCTGCAATCCAAAAGTATTCTTGCAAGGCAGAATAGCTATAGTGAAATAATATAATCGAAAACATTAAGCCTCTTTGATTTAATAATCGGAGCTGAAACCCCTCTGCCATCTCATATAACACACTTTTCCTTTTCCATCTTTGAATAATAATAACGACGGCTATACTTCTGTCCTGAGATTAGCGCCTGCATGCCGGCTCCATGGACCTGTCAGCTCCGGACAGCGCAAAATGCGTACATGAAGTGCTACGTCATGAACGCAAGAAATCATACCCTCGTGGGGGCGCGCTCATGTGATTGGCTATAGATAGAAGAAATTACAAGTACGAATCGGGTGACCGTCAGGTGAGTCTCAAAAAACCCACACACGGATGCACAGCGATCCATGCACAGAAAGCGGTTTGTGTTTGCAGGTGCAGCGGTTTTAAACAATAGTATGAAGCTGCAGCGTCGGAGACTGCAGTTTCAGGACCGCAGTCCTAGGACCATAGTTGTTTTGCAACATCGCCACCTAGCGAATTGGATGCCCGCAAAAGTACAACCAGCGAGTATTGAGTCTCATACACAGCGAGTCTCTTTAGACATTGTAATGC